>CAUYQG010134163.1:0-18746 GCA_963574415.1 Tarsius wallacei | reverse complement strand
AATGTGCTCACCAGCTTTCTTCTCAAGGACTGATTCCACATCCCAGGTCATTATGGGATGTTTTATTCATTTGCTTCTGAAACTTCAATTGGTCCTTGGGGAAAGGGTATTTTTATTCTCAGTGGGGTACAGCCTGTTGGGCAAGTGAGTAAGGACAGGGAACCCCTACGGATGAAGCAAGTAGATTACTGAGTGACTTGGGAAGTGCCTTCCAAAGAAAGGAAGGTTCAATAAATATTTATTAACTGAATAAAAAGAAGAAAAGGTGGATTAGGTAACTCTTCATGCCCTTTCAAGTTTTTCCATTTTATAAAATTACAGAGAGGCCAGCCGTGGTGTCTCATACCTGTAACCCCAACAATTTGGGAGGTCAAGGTGGGAGTATTGCTTGAGGTCAGGAGTTTGAGACTGTCCTGGAAAACATAGCAATACTTCATCTCTGCAAAGTAAAAAATTTAGCCAGGTGTAGTGGTGCATGCCTATAATTGCAGCTACTAGAGTATACAAGAGTTTGAGGCTGCATGCCATTGCATTCCAGCCTGGGTGACAGAGCAAGACCCTGCCTCCTAAAAATATCACAGACAAGTTTTTACCTGTGACTAAGCAATTTTCTCCCCTCTTCAGATATTCTTCTATTCTAAAGAGTGTTGGAAAATAGCATTACTCTTTCAATAAGAAATTTAAGCAAATGAATAAAACATCCCATAATGACCTGGGATGTGGAATCAGTCCTTGAGAAGAAAGCTGGTGAGCACATTCATTAAACTGCAGAATATAGCGCAGGAAGTCTTCCTGCCTCAAGATTGTTTCCAGCTGAAGTCACACTTGGCTAATCCGGATGCCTCAGAATGTAAAGATGGCCCCTTGACCAGGGGCAGACCTCCATGTGGCTCCTTCCTCTTCCCATTTGCATCCAGCAGTGCCTGGGAGAGACTGGGATTAGAGTCCCTTCAGGCAGTAAGGACGAGATAGATGAAAAATGAGAACATTAACAATGGGAACTGGAGGTCCGGGAACTTGGAGCCCGGGATAACAAGGAGATGTGAGAAAACAAGTCATTTTATAAACACCTAAAAGTCAGAGAAACCTTTGTCCTCTGGAGAGAAATTATTGGAAGAAAACTATTCAGAGGATCTGTGAGTCTTGGAGGCTTCTGGAGAGACATAGAGAGGGAGAATGAGGAGATACTATTTTGCTTAAGAAAGGAAAAACATGGAGAAGCCCTGAACTATTTTGAAGATAAATGAATTAATAGAAAAAAAGTTATATGATTTGTTTAGAAGAAAAAATAACTCTGCTTGCTGAAGTTAAGAAAACATTTTTATAAATGTAAATTTCACAAATAACTTTAGATCAAATGCATGACTGACTAAAGATGAATGACCCCACATTCAACTCTAAACAGCAAGGTTTTGTCTACACACAAAAGTCAGCCTGACTCAATGCATTAGAGGGAAAAAAGTTTAAGTCAATGAAGCAATCCATTTTTAAAGTGCCAAGTACCTGATTTTCCTGCACGTTTTAATTTTCACTTGTTTTGGCATTCCATAGACACAGCCAGAAAATATTACAACAATAGAAACATCTCATTCCAGGATGTTATTTTAGTTACTGGGGCAGGGAAAGGGAGAAGTGCTTTCCTAGATATAACTTAGTTGACGGGTGTGTTGGTTTCTAAAATCTTTATTGGAAGTTGCCAGAGACCCTGACCAAATGCAGTGTTGTATATTCATACTAAAATGTCTCCCCATAATTAGCTACAATTATTATATGTCATTTAAACAAATGGAAATAAAAGAAAATAAAATATCAAATAAAACAAAGTGAACTGCTTCCAAGGACTGCTCTTTTACCAAAAGGTTTCATAATATGGATGGAACTAATTGGGGCCATCTCTTTTATGTGTGTATAATTGCTTAATTTCAACAACAGCAAAAACATCTTTGAGAACTGGGGCATTATTTTAATCTTTTAAAACTTCTCTCTTTCCTTCAAATGCTTCACCATAACCAAACTTTGGCTTTCTCTCTCTCTCTCTCTCTTTCTCTTTCTCTCTCTTTTTTACTATTTACTCAATGAGGTGAATGTTACTGCACTTTGATTACAGTGAGACTGAAGTTCAGGGAGGTGAAATGAGTAGCATAAGATTTTGTGGTAGGGAGAGCATCGACAGGTTTGAATCTAAAGGTTTTTCTATTCTGACACCCCTACTTAACTGAGCATAGGGTCGGGCCTTTGTCAATGTCTCTTGAAGGGGTGACTGATTGAACACAGATGATAAGAGTGTAATGAGGTGAAACTGAATATGTGATATAGACATTCCTTCTTTCATTATCCAACAACAGGCACAGGTAAAGTTTTGGAGTTAATGAAAGTGTGCAAAAAATAGAAAATTATATATATGTGTGTGTGTGTGTGTGTGTGTGTGTGTGTGTGTATGAAGTCCTCATCTACTGCATGTAAACATGTAAAATGGTACCACCTCTATGGAGAGCAATATAGTGGTGTCCAGTCAAATTGAAGATGCCAGTCTCTTTAGTCATCAGCTCCACTTCTAAATATATACTCTAGGAAAATTCTCATACACATGGATGAAAATGTTAATTGCAGAATTATATGTGATAAAAGTTGGAAAGAACATGCCCATATGAAAATAGATACATTAATTATGGGATAATGTTTCAGGAAAAATCAGTGAACTAGGTTCATATGTGTCAATATGGATAAATCTCAAATTAAGACATAATATAATTTATATGTTTAAATCCAAGCAAATTCAAGGTTACATCAACAAAAATGACATACTGCCTTACTCTGATTTTTTTTTTTTTGATGGCAAGGTGAAAAGATTGCAGTTAATTGTGCATGACTTTGGGGATCATGCCTTCATGGGAGAATGTCATGCATGTAATAAGCATCATTGTTTTATGTGTTAAAAAGAAAAAGAAAAGAAGGTTGAGGACCATCACTTTAGAGCATTGCTGTTCAAATAGTGACCAACTAAGAAGAAAAATTCTCACGAATCCCCTGTCAGCTCAGGCTCCTATGACAAAATACCATAGACTGGGTGGCTTAAAGAGCAGAAATTTATTTCTCAGAGTTCTGAGGCTGGGAAGCCCAAGATCAAGGTGCTAGCAGATTCAGTTCTTGGTGAGACCTGTTTTCTTGGCTTGAAGAGGGCCACCTTCTCATTGTATCCTCACATGGCAGAGAGAGAGAGAGAGAGAGAGAGAGAGAGAGAGAGAGAGAGAGAGAGAGAGAGGGAGGGATGCTCTGGTCCCTCCCTCCTTTCTTTCCTTCCTTCCTTCCTTCCTTCCTTCCTTCCTTCCTTCCTTCCCTCCTTCCTTCCTTCTTTCTTTCCTCCCTCCCTCTCTCCCTTTCTTCCTCTCTTCTTATTTTACAGAGAGGATCTCACTCTGTACCAGGCTGGAGTGTGGTGGCATGGTCATAGCTCACTACAACCTTGAACTCCTGGGCTTCAAGCAATCCTCCTGCCTCTGCCTCCTGAGTAGCTGCGGCTACAGGCATGCACCACCATGTCCAGCTATTTGTTTTAATTTTTATGGAGACAACGGTCTTGCTATATTGCCCAGGGTGGTCTTGAACCCCTGGCCTCAAACAATTCTCCTGCCTTAGCCTCTCAAAGCTTTGGGATTACAGACATGCACCAGCGGACAAAACCTTTCTTTCTCTTTTTATGGGAGTACTAATCCTATCATGGGGTCCCACTCTCATGACCTCATCTAAAACTAATTACTTTCTAAAGGCCAGGCCTCCAAATACCGTCACATTGGGAGTTAGGGTTTCAACATAAGAATTTGGGTGGAAGACAAACATTCAGTCCACAGTAGACTCCCAGTGTTGACTTATTCCAATTTTGCTGAAATATAGCTAAATATAGAACTATAAATGAACTCCTTATGTTCTGATCTCTTATCCATATAACTCAACTAAGTTATTTTTAGTACCACGCAAACATGACTGGATAGATTACATTAGAAAGTTATGCTTGTGGTGATCTAACTTAAGATATAGGCTCCATAGCATATAGTAAATTCACTTTGGTGGTGGTCCAGTCATCCTCAGGGAACTTTAAAAAGTTAAGTCCTCCTCCTCCAGAAAGGCTGAAACCAAAATAGAAGAAAGAGGGTCTAGTAGTCACTAAACTTATAAGAGATATATTCATAGAAGAGAAAATAAACAAGATTTAAAATATAGACCCCAGAAGAAAGTCACCAAAGTAGTCACTACAAATGTTAGGGCTGATGTGCGATATAACTTCCTACTAGGCAGTTCTGTGGTGCTCTCAAATAAAGGGGAGAGGGATTTATATATTTGATGGATAATGGTTCTTTGGAATGTTTTTCTACTGTATTGGAGCCACTTATTACTAAATCTATTAAATCAAAATAAGCACTTCATATATAACAGTCAGTAAATTTCACAACACTCTAATTTGACAAATAATTTGACTTTGCTAAAATTTAGTGATGGATTTATAGTTAAAAATGAAGACTTGGGTCCAACTCCATGCTTTGATTTGAATAACACAAATACATAAAATGTCCATTTGCATAAGAATACTGTAAAAGTGTTGCCAATAAGCACAACAATTCTTTTTTTCCTAGCTCAAGGTAATTAGAATGCATTTAACTGAAATGAATCACCCTCTAATGAGAGGACTTGATAATTCTGCTAATCACTCGTTTGTTTGAATATAAAGTTAACACAGTATCATTTTGGAATCTTTTAATGGCAGATATATAAGATGAATTTTGTAATAAGCAATAGCTTCTGATTGTGCCAAAAAATATTACAAGCACAAAAAGGTGGGATAGAACCAAGAAATTTCCCTGTGTATCAGCTAGGCTGCATTGGGTTACATGTAAGAATGCATGAAATAAAAGTTGCTTAAACAGTGACAACTTTTTAAAAAAATTCTCATAAGCACTGCATTAGTTATCTATTACTATGTAGCAAATTGCCACTAGTATAGTGGCTTTAAACAATATATATTTATTATCTCACAGTTTCTGTGGGTCAGCAGTCCAGACACAGCTCAGCCAATTCCTTTGCTTTAGGGTCTATATGAGGCTTCAAAAAAGGTGACAGCCTGAGCTGGGGTCTTACATGAAGGCTTGGCTGGGAAGGAAGGACCTATTTACCAGCTCACTTTGGTTGTCAGAATTTAGTTACTTCAGGGATGTTTGACTGAGGGCCTCAGTTCCTCATTGGCAGTTGGCTGGAGGTCACTCTCAGTGGCTTGTCTCATGGACCTCTCCAACATGGCAGCTTGCTTTATAAAAGCTGAGATAGTGATAGCAGAGTCAGATAGCAAGACAAAAGTTCCAATTCTGGAAGTGAAATCCCATCACCCTTGTTGTATTATATTTGTTGGAAGCATGTCAGGTAGACCAGCCCATATTCAAAGGGAGGAGATTTGGTAAGGGCACAAATATCAGGACGGGAACCCTTGCTGCCATCTTAGAATCAGCATGCCACAGGCATAAACCTGGAGCATGGTCCCAGGATTAATTCAGGGACTCAATGACACTAAGTATCCAGATGCAATTTATCTCTCTGTCCTGACTCAGAGATGTCTCCCTCCATATAGACAGGTGCCTATATCCTTGCCTGATGCTGTGTACAAGTAAGAACACACTTAAGTGAAGAAAAGAGGGTGTTTCCAGGGCGTTTCCATCTTTATTTTTTTTTTAAACAAAAAAATATTTCCTAGAAGTCTCTTGGCAGAATTTTCCTCAGGTCTCATTTGTCAGGATTGGATCCTGTGCCCATAATCACATTGCAAAGGAGTCTGGAAAGGTAAGGGTGAGAATCTAGTATTTTAGCACTCAGTGGGAGGCGAGTCTGTGCCAGCAAGGAAAGGTAAGGTGTGGGGCAGAGGCTGGGAATTCTTTCTTGGTGGGGATGAGGGTAGAGAATAAGCATCTACCATAAGCACCAAACACTACAAGACATACTTTTTCAAGGACACCTGTCCACCTGTCTATACTACACTGTGTCACATGATGACTGAACTTTCTGTCTCTTGTCTCCATTCTCCTTGATTGAGATGTTCATTCATACAGTGTGCTATGATGTCATCGAGTCTTTATTTGGCTCAAATATTCTTGTGGAAAAAAATGCAGATATAGGTCCTGAAACTCCTGAAGTTCTCTAGTATATTTTAAAAATATTTTTATTCTAACACTTCTAGTTTTTATTACAATATTTCCTAAATACGTTAAAATTATTAAGCCAGCAATAAAATATTATCAGATATCTTATCTGTAAACATTGGTTTTTTTAAAAAATAATTCTTCAAACAAAAATGACTAGCTCTTTGACTTTAACTAAAGACATTTTAGTTAGACATGCAAAGATAACAATGAAATAAAAAATAGATCGTAGTATGAGCCTTTGATCTACCCTCAGCTCCTACCTTTTCAGCAAAAGTTCCCAGATAAATACGCAAAGTGTAGGTTGCTTACAAAACTCTCTCTGTAATCAGAGCAGGAACCTGTGACATTTAGCACCTTGGGCTTTGAGTCTTCCAGACCTCTTTTCAAGCCCCTCAAAGTCAGCGACCATCTCCCATAGGTGAACCTATTACCAGCCTATGTAGATGACCTCCAGGAGTTTGTGTGAAATGATTCTGAAAGTATCCTCTCATTTTGGCAATAATGTTGCAGTTTGCTTTTGTAGAACCTTTTTCACACTTGCAGGAGCTAAATCACTACTCTCTCATCCTATGATTTGCTGTTGGTGGTCTGCACACAAGTGAATAGGCTTATATTTATCCTTTTTGAATGGAATCTCATTTATTAGGCACATTTGCCATAACCTTCTGAATCCTGCTTCTATAATCTCTCTTAATTACTGTAATGCTCCGTGTTGTATCAACCACAAGGTTTTGAAGCCTGTTCAGGCATATTAACCAACTGAGTGAGTGTTCAGTTATGTCCCAAAGACCTGACCATTTTGTAGAATTTTAAAAGAAAGCACGAGAAGAAAAGCAGTGATTTGTGTGCATTTATTTCATGCAGTGGTTTTCATTCTATGTGAAAGGGGGGAGATTTTCCCCCTAGAGAACATCTGTCCATGTTTGGTTGTCATAGCGGAGGAGGAGGGCATGCTACTGATGTCTAGAGGGTTGATCGCAGGGATGCTGATAAATATTCTATAGTGCACAGAATATCACCCTCCTTGCAACAAAAATGATCCCAAAGATCCATACTGCCATAGTTGAGAAGCCCAGATTTTATTTAAGAAGTGGCATCTAGTTTTGTGTGGGAAATCTTTTTTTTTTTACTTTTTTTTGTCAATTTGATGTGAATTTCTATTAAATATTTTGATGCTTGAATATAAATCCCAGGTCTTGCTATATTTTCACACATCTTTGTCTCATTTCTCTATTGAGCAAATCATATTGCCGTTACATCTGGACTACACAGCTGAATCCTCTGCTGACTTGTCTGGAACCCAGACGTCCTTGGAAATCTGACCCTATTCTCCATACCCCAAGTCATTGGCAGTTGAGGACACAAATACAGTCATACCAGGGAATAGTTAGGTAAGGAAGCTGTGGCCACTTGCTACCATTTCTGTTGGCCTCTCAGTACTAATCTGGTCACCATGAATTGGGCCACCTCATTGTTCATAACCCTATGTCACTCTTCACAGACTTAAAACACTGGTCAGGAGAATCCAGTTGGCTGAGCCTAGTTCCCAGGACTTAGTCTGAGCTTTTGGGATGAACGTTGGCTTTGCTGTCTTCAACATGTAGTCCCCCAGTTACTCTGATGGTCACCATTCCATCTAGTGGGAGAGAGTGAAACATAGTATGAAGAAGGCACATAGTATGAAGAACTTACTTTCACAGCCATACCTAGCTGTAAAGGCAACTGAGAACTGAAGTATAGCTGAGCAGCCATATGCCAAGCTACGATTCTATTATATTCAAGAAACGAAGAATAAATTTTGGTGCATAGTAACCTAATCATTTAGTAGTGTCTGTCTCCCCCTCTTCCTCCCCTCCCCCTTTTCCTCTCTTAAAATAAGCAGGACTGCATTATATGAATACATTTCCTTACCTTGACCTTTTTCCATGTTAGTACATTTAAAGATGCCTTTTAAAAAACAACTATATTAACTCAAATGAAAGTTCATGGATTATGTATTCTTGACTCTCATGAGGCAAGTGTATAAATTTTTCCCCAACAAATTCATCAAGTTGCTCTTTTGAGCCCTTCAGTCTCAATATATATTAGTGCTTATTGAATGACTGGCTAGGGTTTCCTTTTTTTTTTAAGCCATTCTTTTCTAGAAAGAATTACATTCTGATGCAGAATATTTGGTTTGTAGTTTTCCAAAACCATGTATTAAGATATTGTTTGGCCAGGCACAGTGACTCATGCCTGTAATCTCAGTTTTTTGGGAGGCTAAGACAAGAGGATTGTCTGAAGTCAGGAGTTCGAGACCAGTCTGGGCAACATTCTGAGACTGCATCTCTACAATATATCAAAAAATTAGCTGGGTGTGGAGGCACATGCCTGAAGTCCCAGCTACTTAGAAGACTGAAGTACAAGGATCACCTGAGCCCAGCAGGTTGAGTCTGCAGTAGCCGTGATTGTGCCACTGTACTCCAGCCTGGGTGACAGAGTAAGACTCCGACTCAAAAAAAAGAAAAAAGAAAAAAAGAAATTGTCGGTTTGTTCTTTTTATTGTTGCACTGTTAAAGAACAAGAGTCATTAAAATGATTGCATTTTATTTTCCAAGAATTAGATACAAGTTTGAATTCCCCTGAAGTCTGCTTCTGGCTTGCTTTTACGCTGTTGACATTCCTCAGAAGAGGCAAAGCTGGGTGAAGAATAATGTGATGTCCGTTTCAATTCTGACCTCTTGACTGCTTCATTCCCACCCTTTACTGTTCGTCTTTGGCATTACACTTCCAACATTAAATACTATTCATTTTGAAAAATGAATAGGGTTTTTGTCTGATGTCTCAATATTGTGCTATGAGTGGATCTTATTGTCCAAACTAAAACTAAATTTGTGTAAAATGATTCTACTATGATTTTTTCCCACCCATTATTTTGAAAAGCAACAAGAAAATGTAAAAAGCTGGCAATGACTGAGGCATTTCTAGGCCTTGGTCTTCCCAAATCTATGAATAGCCATAAATTGGCAAACAGAAGCAGACCTGGAAACCAACTGCCATCTGAAATTGACAGCACCATCAGGGACACCTTTTCCCTGATTGTATTTGTTTTCTATTGCTGCATAATAAATCACAAACTTAGAGGCTAGAACAACACACATTTCTTATTTCACAGTTAGCATAAGGTAAGAAGTCCAGGCACAGCTTAACTGGGTTCTCTGCTCAGGGTCTCACAAGCCTGCAATCAAGGTGTCAACCAAGCTGCATTTCTCTTTGCAGCTTGGAGTCCTTTTACAATTCATCTGGTTGTTGACAGAATTCAGTTCCTTGTCTTTGTAGGACTGAGGTCTCTGTTTTTTTTCTGGTGGTTAGCCAGGAACCAATTTCGGCTTTTGTAGTTCACCCACATTTCTTGCCTCATGGCCCTTTCTCAGACCTCTTAGCATAGCAGTTCACGTCCTCAAAGACAGGAAGAGAGTCTCTTGGCCCAATCTGCTAAGATAGAGTCTTCTATAATGGAATACAATTAAGAGTGTGGTAGGCCATCACCTTTGCCATATTCATCTGATTCAAAGCAAGTCATAGGTTCTGCTCACACACACTGGGAAGGGATTGTTTGTGATTTATTTGGAGTAGCCTTAGGATATGTCTGCTACCTACTTTTCTGGTTTAACTCACTGCCTTCTTTCCATTTCACACCCAGTGCCCCTCTGATGCCTATCTGGTGCCTAGTTTCAAACTCCCACTGGTCTATTCCACACATTCTCTGGGCTCTCTTATATGCTTCCAGATCACCTTTTACCCTGCATTTTCAGCACCTTCAGAGAATGCATTCCTCTGCCTGTCTCCATGGTCTTCCCTTCTCTATGGTCAAGTTGTTTATCCCATGACTTCATTAGCCGCCTTCCTTTTAGTATTCAAGTACTAAATGGGTAAAATGAAACTGATGCTGTTATGTTGAATACCTCCTCCTTCTAGCTTTTCTACTCATCTTGGTGGTGTGATCCTTCTTCAGGTTGCCTGAAATCAAAACCATAGAGTTATCTTGGATTCTCTAAACCAGGAGTTGTCAACCTATAGCCTGTAGGCAAATAGATCCTCATGCCTGTTATTTGTAAATAAAGTTTTATTGGTACACAGCAACGCCCATTTTTTTAAGTATGGTCTATGACTGCTCTTGCAGTGCAATGGCAGAGTTGAATTGAATAGTTGCTACAGAGACTGTCTGACTTAAAAGATGAAAATATTTACCATCTGGTTTTTTACAGAAAACATTTGCTGACCTGGGTTCTAGACTGAAGATGATCAATCTTGTCTTGTTTTCTTTTCTCATTTACAATTCAGTAGCATCCATTTCGTACCTTCTGTTCCTTCTGCCATTGCTCACCTTAGTTACTTTTCTTGTTATACACCTGGATTGACACAGCCACCTCCTAATTGGGCCTTAGCAGCTATTTAGAGCTTCTCTCCTTTGATGCCCGTGGTGCAGTACTGTTGTTTAAGAATCTGAAAGTTCTTCCTTGTTTGGTTCTAAATTTATTCTCTTTATTTCTCTATGCTTTTCAATAGCAACCCATCTTCTCTGGGCAGGCTAATGCAAACATGAACTCAAAGACTTTACCTAGTTTTGCATGTGTGACTTATTGACAACTTCTCATAAATTGTCTGGATTTAATAGTTATCTCTTACCCTAAATAAGCCTTAGATCTGTACAGATTATCAGAATTGTGTCATAGACTTTACATCTGATAAAATGCTTAGCATTGGGTTGAGGAGGACAAAGAGGTACAGAAGGGGAACCAAAAAATGCAAAATTTATTTATAAGAAATTGTGTATTAATTCTTACATGTTTAAACTTCTGTCACCTTCAAAGTACTTTCTGTTTGATGCAGTATACCTATCGAGACATTTTTTTCCCTTGCTCAAGACAGTTTTTGAATTCATCAATTGTGATGCCTTTTAGTGCTTCTGCCATTTTTTTTCAACTCTTCCACATTGACAAAATGTTTCCCTTTGAGGACTCATCTGGGGAGACAAAAAAAAATTGCTTTCAATGAGATCTGGTGAATAGGGAGAGGGATCATGTCATTTTTGGTCAAAAACTGCTGAACACTCAGTGTGGTATGGGCAGGTGTGCTTGTAAATCACCCATCATGAAATGGGCAAACAAGTTGAAAGAATCTCCAAAACAAAATTCACTGAAGCCAAACACAGCATCTCACAACAACACTAGCCGGTATACTGATGCTGATGAGTTCCAAGAACACATACCCAGTGAAGGAAGCCTATGCTACAAGGAGCCCACCCTCCAAGACAATAATTCTAGGATTGATGGGATCTCACCTTGTAGAATGTATACATTTATCTTTGTGACAAAATGCCTTACTATTAAGAACTAAAGATTTGCCTCATTTTATGTTATTTTTAGTGCTAGTGATTTTATTTTTTCTCTCTGTTTTATTATTGAGATGTGGTGTCTAAGAAAGGATTAGGTACATAATCTACATGCAGAAGAAGTTTGGGCCTCCAACTGTCCTCACTTCCCTTGGTTTAGGGTTAGGTAACCTTTGTGATACCACTTGCCCTCCCCACTCCATCCCTCTCCTGGCAGTGTCCCACGACTACCCATCCCTCCCTTGTGATAAATGTTCAGGACCCACTTATGAGCGAGAACATGTGGCATTCAGTTCTTTGTTTCTCTGATTTTAAAAATACTTTAAATAAATTCAAACCTACAAAAAGTTTGCAGTGATAGTACAAGGAACTCTTCTCCTAAACTATTTGAGAGTAAGTTTCCAGTATGATGCCCCATCACTCCTAATACTTTAGTGTGTGATTCCTATAAGCAATGACCACAATATAACCATCAAAACCAGGAAATTGACATGGTATATGACTACCATTTAGTTTCCATGCCTTAGCAAGTTCTACTAACTGTCTAAATAATCTCCTTCGTATAAAAAAGATCCAGTATAGAATCATGGGTTGTGTTTAGTTGTTATGTCTCTTTACCTTGACATTTTTGAAGAGTACAGGCCGATTGTTTTGTAGAATGTCCCTAAATTTGTATCTGTCTGATGATTACTTGTGATTAAGTTTAAGTTATGTGTTTTTACCAGGAATATCACATTTGAGGAGGTATAAACATCCTGTTCCTCATGAAAATTTTACCCACTAGTTTTAGCATCCATTGGTGCTTCTTGGCTTAATTATTACTGTAATAGTTGACAGATGATCATTTTCTACTTCCATTACTCCTGCTACAATTATTACTTGGCATTTTACTACAGAAAAAAGCTTTCTACTCTTCCCCTTTTTCACTCATCTTATCATGGACTCATGGATTTCTAATTTATTTAATGAGTTATATTCCATTGCTTTCGTTTATTTTCATGCTCAAAGAGTCTCATGTTTTGCAGTGTGATAGGGTTGCCTGACAAGATATAAAACACCCAGCTGAATTTGAATTGCAGATAAACAATGGATAATTTTTTTGTATAAGTGTGTTCAAAATATTTAATAAACGTGCTTAATATTGCATGGATTTACTTATACTTACATTGTCCCTTGTTTTTCTGTAATTTAAATTTAATGAGGAAGCCGGGCTCGGTGACTCAGCCTGTAATCCCGCACCTTGGGAGGCTGAGGTGAGTGGATTGCCTGAGCCCGCAGATTCGAAACCCGCCTGGGCAACTTGGCGAGACCTCATCTCTACAATAAATAAAAAAATTGGTCAGGTGTGGTAACGCGCGCCTGTAATTCCAGCTACCTGGAAGGCTGAGGCGGAAGGATCACCAGAGCCCAGCGGGTCAAGGCTGCGGTGACCGGGAGCGGCCACTGCACTCCAGTCTGGGCGACGGAGTGAGACTCCGACTCAAAAAAAAAAAAAAAAAATTTAATGAGGCATTTTCTACTTTTATTTCCCTACTGTGGGAGCTTCTTCAAGATGCTTTCTTTGACCTTTTCCCATTTCCCCATCTCTTTTTGAGCATATTCCTGCTTTCTGGCCCAATAAGATGCTCCAGGCTAACCTTGTACCCTTCTTGCCCCAGCTCTCAAATAAGACACTTTTCCAAAGATAGTTGATTCTGCTTATCATAAAATGGCATTTAGAAACCATTATCTAGCCGGGCTCGGTGGCTCAGCCTGTAATCCCATGCTCTGGGAGGCTGAGGTGAGTGGATTGCCTGAGCCCGCGGGTTCGAGACCTGCCTGGGCAACGTGGCGAGACCTCATCTCTACAATAAATCAAAAAATCAGCCGGGCGTGGTAGCTGTAGTTCCAGCTACTTGGAAGGCTGAGGCGGAAGGATCGCCGGAGCCCAGCAGGTTGAGGTTGCGGTGGCCGGGAGCAGCCACTGCACTCTAGTCTGGGTGACAGAGTGAGACTCCAACTCAAAAAAAAAAAAAAGAAAGAAAGAAACCAGTATCTGGACACAAAGTAAACATTTTACTACTGAGTGTCACAACTCTTAGACCTTCTTAGTGGAGAGATCCAGGGCATCGAATGTATGCATTTATATATAATATGTGTACATCTATCTGTCTATATATCTGTCCTTCTATATCTATCTCCATATATTGAAAACCATAAGTTCACACCAATGCTTCTAATTCCAATCTAGTACTATGTGGATAATCCTCATTTTTGCCCTTTTTCTACTTTTCTGACCATGAGAAATTTAATCCTCCCACCCTCAGTATGACCATAGTGGATCAATTGCCTCTACGTGTATCCCGTCTTCCCTTGTTACCACCAGCACCTACACTCCTACATGCATGCCTTTCCCACCTTTCTTGGGCTCCAATGCTCCACACTATGCTGCCTCTCACTGCCTCAGGTTTCCAAACCTCATGCCAAGCCACTGCCACTACCACTTCTCCCTACATGGGACATAGGCACCCAATTCTGGCTCTACCACTTCATGCCAGGCCAGCACTATTACCTGCATGGATGACCTCCTAATGCCATTTGGGCTCTGATCCCTAGAAACAGACCACCCTGAGTGAATACCCTCCTCGTTGTACTTGATAGACTCTTCAGGGTCACCACACTTGCCTGACCCCATGCAGGTACCTACCTTGCACAGCCCCATGTCGACTCTTAGAGTGAATTGTTCAGAAATGGAAGGAAGAAGGGAGAGAAGGAAGGTATTCATGCACTTCTCACTATGTGGAATAACAACTGATATATTTTCATTATCTGTTTTTTTCTCATAATGTGGCTCAATCATTGGTATATTGCCACATTACCAGAATAGTGCTTGCTTTGTGATAGGCACTCAAAGATTATCCATTGCATGTATGAGTGAATGAATGAACAAGTGAATATGTGGAAAACTTAAGTTTCTACACATCCAAAAAATAAATCCCAACACCCTTAAATATTTCTTTTCTTCTGGCTCTTGAACTCATTTAAATTCTGATGTAGAATTCACCCATGGTAACCCAATGATTGTTTTGGGTTTTCTACCTGACCTAGCGTGACGTCTGGACAAGTTTATTTTCGGGTCACTATAACCCAGACTTTTTTTTTTTCAAGGGAATGGCCAAAACATCATTTTTCCTTATTAGGAGGTGGCTTGTGTGTTTGTGTTGGGCTCATATTTCATGCCTCCCAAGCTCTACTGCTCCCATCCCCTGTGCAGACTTGATTGTATGTCTAACTGTGATTTCTATATACCTAGATCAAAATCAGCAACTGCTTCTTATGTTATCAAATAAGGTTTCTGCTCAGTAAAGCTACTTTTACTCATAAAAGAAAGAATTGGGTACCAGTTCTGCGATTGATATGAATGAATTGGAAGAAAGGGCAGTAAGGCACCCTGGGGATCAGAAAGCAGTGTTTCATGTTCTTGTCCTCTCACCAGCTAGCTAAATTCTTGTGAGAAAAAAATCCCTTTCTCTTGAGCCTTCAAACTGGGGAGATGTAGCAGCAGCTATGCTCACTGACCCCCGCCCCCATCCCCAAGTCATCTAAAGGAAAATTGGCAGTGTGTGTGTGAATGGGCATTGCAGTACTTACAATTATATTTTCATTTATGAGAACTGATACCCTCCCCCCGAAAAATCACATGAAACTACTACAAAATACTGTATGGTTTTAATGTTTATTTTCCTTATACACGTATGTGTGGAAGAGAGACAAAAGTGGATGGGAACTTTAAAACTGATGTTTATTTCATGACTAAAAACAGCCTTGGGGACTGGACTGAGAAGGGAGACTAACATTATGTAAGCTCAGAATATTTTTGGAAGTTAAATGGAGTTTTCTACTATTTTACTTCTAGTGCATTCAACTAGTCACCTCTCTCAAAACACCTTATTCCTTGCCTGCCTTTTGGAAGCTTACTTCTCTCCTCCCTCTTCTCTTCTAAGATTCTTTCTCTGATAAATCCTCACTCATCCTTGGAAGACCAGGCATGAAGAACATTTTTCTCTGAAACTTAATGATGGCTTTCCTGCAAGTTTATAACAGTGAGCATACATTAAAATCATGTATTTATATTCTGTCTCCACCATTGGCTGTAAACCTTCAGACAGGAGAATGTGGCATTTTGTTTTGTTTTCTTTTATTTATATTAAAAACCTCAAATATACAGAATTGCGTAACTACACTGGCACCCTGGGTGATGTGTTGTGTATCTTTTCATTCTCAGTGAATGCCTTCAGTGGCACTTAGCACAAGAGTGTCTAAGAACAGGGCTCTGAACTTAGGCACCCCTTGGTTGAACCCTTATCCACCCACTTAGCTGTGACTTGGGGCAATTTATATAACTTTTTTGAGCTTCTGTTTTCTCAAATGTGAAATAGGAAAAATAAGATCCCCTATTTAATAGTGTTTCTTTTTGAGTATTAAATGTAATATTGCTAATTAAGTGTTAAATACAATTTCTATGACAGGAAGCAGCCAGTAAATTTTAATGGAGTGGGACACAATAAATACTCAACGAATGAAAGATCCATGAAGCATTTTGGAATTCTCATTAACTACACAACTTCTTTTATTTCTTTCCTTTTTCTTTTTTTCTTTTCTTTCTTCCTCTTCTCGTTTTCTTTTTTTCTCTTCCTCCTCCTCCTTTTCTTCTTCTTCTTTCTTTTTCTCTTACTCCCCTTGTTCTTCTTCCTTTCCTTCCTCTTCCTATTCCTTCTCCTTTTCTCTATCCTTTTCTTCTTTCTCTTCTTTCTCCTCTTCCTTTTCTTCTTCTGCCACCTTCTCTTCCTCCTCCTGCTCTTCTTCCTGTCTTCTTTCTTCTCTACCTTTTCCTTCTCCTTTTCTTCAGTTTTTCTTTCTTCCTTTCCTTCCTCTTCTTCTCCCTCCTCCTCTTCTTCATCTTCTTCCTCTCTCAAGTTATTCTCTTTCCTTTTCTGCCCCTCTCTCCTTTTCCGCCTCCCTCCTTTCCTGGCCATCTCTAGGCAAAGCTGCTATACGTACCAAGGCAAAGTTGGATCAGATGCCAAGGTCTTTCCAAGGGAAGCTAGTTTTCAAGCACAGACACATTGACTTCTAGGATGCAACCCCAATACTATCAAATAACAAAGCATTATGTTTCTTTGTAGATAACACTGGGATACGTTATTCTCCAGGGTTTTTTAAAATTAAAAGTGAAACTAGGCACTTCACAAATGTTATTTCAAATTATTCTCATAACATCTCTGCATGGTAGAGATTATTATTCCCATTTTACAGATAATGGAGCTGAAGACAGTGTCATTACAAGAACATTACTATAGGAGCAGTCTTTCAGTTCTGTTTTCTTCCTTGGGTTTATTTTCTCCCACTACATGTGTCTTTCTTCCTATAGACATGGAAGTTAATCCCTGGTTGACAGAAACATCCATCCTCACAGTTCATGATCTCAAAGGAGGTGCGACCCTTCCTATGACAGCATCCAATTTCTTAACCAATTTCATAGGAGGGCTATGACTGGTCTTCATCTCAGGATATATTTTGTGGCAAGCATAAGAGTAATCAGCAGTGGCTTAAGTGAAATGAAAACATTTGGTTATCTCAAAGAGCTAGAAGTTTGGAAGTGAGGGGGTTGTTCATTGAGTCAATGACTCAGTGATTGCAGGAGCTGAGCAGTGTCATCTGACCCTTTTGGGTTCATGCTCATAGTTGCGGATGGTTATTGCTGCTCCAAGTACCACTTTTCTACCTCAGCACCACAGGAAGGAAGGAAGGATAGAATAGAGGTCCTTCTTCCCACAAAACTCTTATTTTGGGGAGATCGCTCTTCTGTAAAATCCCAGCGGACTTCTCTTTATACCCTGTCAGCCAGAAATTGACATGGTTACTTGTCAACTCCAAGACCAATTACTGGCAAAAACTGGGATTACCAAGAGTGGCCTATAACTATCATGGCTCAGCTACTGAGGCTAAGGAAAGACGAAGCTTTTTCTGAGATCAACGTTTCTCTGCCTGTCACTTGAACACATTGCAGGATCTGTGGGCAAAGCAGGAGAGAGCATGTGTGCAGATGGTTGTTGATAAGGTGATAGTAAATATCTGCCACCATCCATCTGGGTTGCATGACTATTCTTCAGATCTGTTGAGAACAGTGTGATGAGTTCTGCCTTCGGCTGTGTTCCTGAGGTATAGTCCCTGAGATTGAGATTAACATGAAAGAGATTGATCAGGAAATACTCTTGGGAAAAATCGTAGGGGAAGTGGAATGAAGAAGGGAGGGAGGCTCCACAAAGGTTCAACATCTCATAAAGTCACTCCTGGCAGAAGAAAACTTAGGAGTACTGGGAACTGTGTAGATC
This sequence comes from Tarsius wallacei, assembly GCA_963574415.1. Classification (NCBI taxonomy): domain Eukaryota; kingdom Metazoa; phylum Chordata; class Mammalia; order Primates; family Tarsiidae; genus Tarsius; species Tarsius wallacei. The sequence goes on along the minus strand of CAUYQG010134163.1, from coordinate 816 downwards.
CCACTCAATGCTACTGTCCCCATCAGGGTTACCCCACCAACCCTGTGGGGAGGGGATGTAAATTGCCAGGCACTTCTGGTTGTCTATGTGTGCAGGCAAAGGTGGTTCTGGAAGCCTGCATGTGGTCCTCCAACCAGGAGACCCAAGGCTGGATGTTTGGAATAAAAGTCCTTCAGAATCATTGAACATGACACTGGAAAAGGGGACATGAGCAGAGCCCAAGAACATCTGCCACAGAGTCCATGAGAGTTCAGACCTGCATCAAGTCTGCACACCAGAGCCAGGGAGTGAGTGGGCACTGCTTGATGATTGCCAAGCGAACCAGGACAATATGAGAAAGAAGAATGCTATGGAAAGAATAATGCTGAGAGGTCAACATCTTAGGACACCCACTCACCAGTTCTCTGCACATTCCTTCCATTCTTTAGGGTGCCTCCAGGAAGAATCTTATGTGTGAATGGGAATGTTGACTGTGTGGGGTACTGTATGGAGTCTGGGGTACCCTAGCTGTCAGCAGTGACTTCTAGTACCCCTCCTCTTTTTCTCAACTAAGCCCCTCTGATTCTCTTTAGCAGAGAGTAGAGTTTTTTTTTTTGAGTTGGAGTCTCACTCTGTGGCCCAGACTGGAGTGCAGTGGCCGCTCCGGGCCACCGCTGCCTCGACCGCTGGGCTCCGGCGATCCTTCCGCCTCAGCCTTCCAAGTAGCTGGAACTACAGGCGCTCGCTACCACACCCGGCTAATTTTTTGATTTATTGTAGAAATGAGGTCTTGCCAAGTTGCCCTGGCAGGTCTCGAACCCGTGGGCTCAGACAATC
>CAUYQG010134162.1:0-17850 GCA_963574415.1 Tarsius wallacei | reverse complement strand
ACTCAATATCTGCCTGGGGACGGGGAGACACCTTTTATCACCAAGGGTGTCTGAACGAAGCATATTTGTACATCTAATCCTTAACTGTACCCCACAATATGATAATAAAAAATACTGAAAAAAAAAAAAAAAAAAAAGAATTATGCATTCCCATCAATAGTAAATGGGAACCTCAGTTTTCCCACATTCTTTCCAATATTTGATGCCATCAGTCTTTCAACCTTGGCCAATTTGTGAGGCAGATTGCTGCTCTCTTACTGCTGTTAATCTGAAGTCTTTTCATGTATCGATTGACCATTTCTATTACTTTGGTGACATTCCCATTCATACTGTTTGACTATGAAATGTTTGTCTTCTTCTTAATGGATTTTGGATTTCTTTATATAGATAGTGATGCTTTATGTGTTGTAAATATTTTCTATAGACCTGTAATTTGTCTTTTAACTTTATGGTGTCATTTGCCATACATAGTTAAAAATTTTAAAGTAGGCCAGGTGTGGTGACTCAAGCCTATAATCCCAGCACTTTGGGAGGCCGAGGTGAGAGGACTGCCTGAGCCCAGGGATTTGAGACCAGCCTGGACAACTTGGTGAGACCTTATCTCTACAATAAATAAAAAAAAATTAGCTGGGCGTGATGACACATGCCTTTAGTTTCAGCTACTTGGAAGCCTGAGGCAGAAGGATCATCTGAGCCCAGCAGGTCGAGTGCTACCACACTCCAGCCTGGGCAACAGAGTGAGACTCCAACACACACACACACACACACACACACACACACACACACACACACACACACATACACACACAAATTAAAGTACCCACCTATGTTAGTCTTTTATGATTTCTGAGTTTCCTTTAATAAGAAGTTCTTCTCCACCATGTGAAAATAAAAACATTCTCCTTTATTATTTCTATTGTTTACAGTTATGGTCATTATGCTTAGTTCTTTAACTCTTGAGCTAAAAATTAAAGAATGTAGTTTAAAGCATATCCAAGGTTCCGCTTGAAAACATACCTTTTGTGCAATCTGCTTTTTAAAAAATTCATTATCAATTTTTAAAAATCCACTTTAAAGTGTAAGTATGATTTTCTAGGACGATAGACTAATAAAATTTGGGAGCCAGCTCAGACAGGCAAAGGCTACTGCTTTCTTCCTCGAAGCAGAATGAATAGATCTTATTACTCTGCTTTTAGGAAGGGACAATTTACTAGACTACAGGAAAAGAATTTTCAAAGGGAAAGGGAAGAATAATATCTATTTTTTCTATATCATTATCAGGGCTGTGAATAGTAGGGACCTAAGGCTCACATGCAATTACTTCATTTATCTTAGATTTCTGGTTACTAAGCAGCTGCACAGAAAGAGGTAACTTCCAGAATAAGAGATGCCTGGGTTCAAATCCTAGGTTCAGTCATATGAGCCCTATGAGCTGGGCAAGTCATCTATTTCTCTGGGGCTTTTTAATTTATAAAATAGAGCTAACACCCGTCCTTACAGAGTGAAGTGAAGTGACTCAGGTAAGTACCAGCACAGTGTCTGCCCCAACCCAAGAATCTACTGTCTCCAATTCACCAGTGCTTCCTCTAACCCATCACAGCAGCTCTGGAGGGAACCTGAAAGAGGTTGCACACTTTCTCAGAAAGCAAAGAATGTTCAACCTGCAGTTAATAGCAAAGGTTGGCTACAGCTGGGGCAGAAGCTCGAGAAAGAACAAAGAGAAAAAATAGAGACTGGGCCTGGGTTTTTTTTTAAAAAAGAACTGAACTTTTAAAAGGACTGAAAGATCAGAAATTCAATAATGGAGCTGACTTACTGTACAGTGATTTTCCTTTCTATTAATCCTTGTAGCCTGGATTTGTTGGTATGAGCTGAATTTCACTTATAATTTGTATTGGCCACCACTGTGTCTCTGAGTGGGCCTGCATTAGCAAAGATAATTGCGATCTGGATACATAGTTGAGATTTGCTAACATTTTCAAAGATAAATTAAATAAGTGAATGAAGCAAACAACCCAAATAAAATATGCAAGCATCTCGAGCAGCCAACACTTCATTCAAAAGGACCCACAAATGGCAAGTAAGTACAGTTAAAGATCACTAGCCATTTGCGAAATGCAAATTAAAGTCATGATGAGATACCACTACACACCTATTAGAATGGCTAAAATTAAAAACCAAACACTGACAATCTCAAGTGCTGACAATGAAGCAGAACAACACTGTTGGTGGGAATGCAAAATGGTACAGCCTCTTTGGCAAATAGTTTGGCAGTTTCTTAGAAAGTTAAATATACACTTACCATGTGACTCAGAAATCCTACTTCTAGTATTTATCCTAGAGAAATGTAAACCTACGTTTGTATAACAATTTGTGCACAAATATTTATAGCAACTCTATTCATCAATACCAAAATATTGCATCAACCCAAATGTCCTTCAATGGTTGATGAATGGAGAAACTAGGGTTCAGATGTGGTTGTAAGTGATTTGAATATCACTTAGCAATAAAAAGGAATTTTGGATGTGAACCTCAAGTGTATTATGGGAAATGAAAGAGGCCAACCTGTAAAGCCTACATACAACGTGATGCCATTTATATGACATTCTCATAAAGACAAAACTGTAGGGAAAGAGAACAAATCAGAGGCTGCCAGGGGTTAGAGTAGGGTGATATGAAGGACTGGCACAAGGGAGATTTATGGGATGATGGCATTTTTCTGTATCCACATTGTGGTGGTGGCTACATGAATTTCAATGAGTTAAACTGTATGGAACTGCACACATAGTCAATTTTACTGTATGTGTATTAAATATTTTTAAAAAAGGAAATGTAGCCTACTTTAAGATTCAAAACTTCCTTTGAATGAGTTCTATGATATATATATATACATATATATACATATATATGTATATATATATGTATTGGTCCAAGGTCAGCCCCCTTCTCCTTCCAACCAAAAAGCAGTCCTTTGAAATGCCTTCAAATGCATATAAGAATAAAACAAAACAAATGAACCCTCTTCTTCTGTTTGTGTTTTCAGTGGAGCAATTTCATCGTCATCTACTAGTTACTGTTTTCCCATAGAAAGAATATTTCCTATACTTGCAGCAGAGAATCCCACAAAACAACAACAACAACAACAATAACAATAACAAAAACCATTTGTGGCTACTCACCCAACTCTGATCTCCACCTTCTTATTTGGAGCTACCAAAAAGTCTGATCACCAGTAGCAAGCTGGTTGCCAGAGCCTTTGATTTTTTTTAGCAACAGCTCAGCTACCACCATGATATATCCTCTCCTTCCCCCATCCTCCCAGTCCCTATTTTTATTTATTTATTTTGGGGGGAACAAACTGTCTTTAACCCTTGGACCCAATTCGAAGGCAATGGAAATAATTAAGACTGACATTTCTAGGGTTAAACGTCAAGTAGGAGAAAGAGCTGAAAAAGGAAATTCCCCAGCTTCTTAGTAATGAAAAGCTGAGGGTATACCTTCTGTGGCTGTCTGTGAGATGCTTTCACATCCATGTGTCAAGGGTTTTTCAAACTGACAACTTGCAAATTTGAAATACAAAAATGCCCAAAGCGATATTTTAGTGGCTCAGGGAAACTCTTGTGTGGGAAAAAGAATTCTAAAGTGAAACGTCTCTTGAAATCACACAGGGCCTGACCACGATACTCTAATTATGCTAATTGCTTCAATGCCCTTGCTTTATTTATGCTGAGCAGCTAAGATAAATAAAGGAAAATTGCTTTGGATCTAACTGTATTCATATCAGAATGCAAACTAGCCTGTGTTTGTTATGTGATTGCTGATCTGTTTACACTAAATTCTGCAGGTAATTGCAGTTTTGATTGCACATTTATTTCTAGCTGCACAGGTCCCAGGACTAGGTCTGTCTGTTTTTATAATTAAACCGTTTTGTAATATCTAAACTCACTAAAGAGCAAAATGATGCTTTAAGAATTTACATATTTTATGCATTAAATATAATGCTTTGGTGAGCGGTGACAAAAAAGGAAAAAAAGTATGTTTACCACTAAAAAAAATTGGACAGCATGTCTGGATTTGAAGAAATTTGAGACATCTGTTCCAAGGCCTGTTCACCGAATGGGACAGATGCCTGGCGCATCCCTGGAATCTGTTCTTCAACACATAGTTTTTGAACTTTCAGTTGCAACTTTCATATTAGTAAAATATGTTAATAGAACATGCTGCCACTTGGTGATTCCTAAGACAATGGGATAATATTCTATTCCCCAGTGAAATGACTGTATCTCTGTCCCTTGTTCAGAAGCTGGAACTTCGAGTTGACATGGTCTTTGTTTTCTGGTCTAGACCAATCTTCTGGGGATGTTCACTGTGTTCACTTTTCTTAACTTAGAACTCAGTTTTGATTACAGCTTCTTTTGGATTCTATCCACAGCCAACATACTTAAGGAAACATACACACATACACACACACACACGTGCATGTGTGCGCATACAAGAAAAAATATCTTTCTCTTCTCTTTAGGCTGCCCATTACTTTAACATCACAAAGGAAAAACATTTGATCATGTCACTACTACAAGTGTAGGATGGTGTCACTTCTGTATTGCTTCTTCATCTATCATAAAATTCTGAAACAGTAATTCAGTCTGCCCTATTTAATGAAAAAGTTAATATCAGCCTATACAGACTAGCCTGCAAAGCTTAACCTAGATTCTACTCTTGAAAAATCCAGTTATGAGCTTATTTTGTTTAAAATACCCCTGAGGCATGTTCTCAATAAATATGGGCTACTTTTAGCACCCTGATGGCATCTTTAGCTATCTTCCTTCCATAGGGAAGATGACAGACATTGAGAAACTGTTAAGACACTCAAAGTACCTTGAGTAAACTAAGCTACCTTGAGAAAAGAATAATTTTCTTAACACCAGCAGAAGACTATCATGACACCATAGACAGATAGTGGGATGAACCATGGCCACTGAAAAACCTCTAAAGTCCTGCATAATTTCAAAAGAAAACTTAAACCAAGCATTAATGTAATCATATTTTTACCTTCTAAGGCTGTGTTGCATTAAGTGGAGATTTGGGGAAATTGGATAGGAGAAATCTGAAGTCAGACAGCTTTGGGTTTGAATGTAGGATTCCTCATATCAGCTATATGAACTTAGAAAAACTAATAGAAAAATTATTTAGCTTCTTTAATCCACAGATTCTTCAGGACCTTCACAAAGCTGTTGTAAAAATTAAATGGAGGCAACCCCTTCGGGTCCTCTTCCACTGTGGGAGCTTTTCTGTCCTCTCAAGAAATACTGCTTTCAAAAAAAAAAAAAAAAGGAATTAAATGGTGTGCCTATTCTGTAAGTCTTGTGGCACTCAATAATTATCTGTTGTTGTGATAGTACAAGAAGTTAAGCATCCTCATAAGTCTTCCAGTGACATCAATCTCCACTCTGGTCTGTGGAAGCTGTCCCATTGTTACGGGACACACTGGCACTGTAACCTACTACCTCCCTTGCTTGTCCACTGAGTAAAGGCAACTTTCTCCCAGCCTGGTCGAGCAGACACTGGGATGAGGCTGGGGTCAGATGCATATTTGCTGATGAAAGCATGAAGGATTTATCAGAAGGCTTCCTTAGAAAAACTAGCTTTTTCTACTTGGCATCCTCTGAATTTGCAGACACATTAGTTCTCTTCCTCCCTCCTCTCTGCTGTGTCCCTACTTGATCACAGTCTATTGTTGCATTTATCACCCTTTGCAGAGTTAGTAATGAATGTTTCCATATTTCCCACTAGACTGTGAGCGCCCTTCAGGCAGGGGTGCTGTCTTCTTCTTCTCCTTCTCAGAGCATAGCATGAGGCTTCTCACACAGCAGTGGCCCACAAAGTGAATAAGTGAATACTGCATGCATGCGTAGCATGGTCGCAAAGTTTGGGCTTTGAAGTCAGGCAGATCTGGCTCAAATTTCAGCTGGGTGGGCACATTAAACTCTGAGTCACAATTCCTTCTTTACCGCCCACCCTATAAGATAATCAGGGTAATCCTTTACCTTGCAAGAATAGTATGAAGAATAAATGCCTGACCCATAATAGAAAATTTTTATCTTGAAGAGGAAAAAACCCCATTGAAGAGAATGCAGAGAACAAAGAAAATAAGACATTGTTTATTAATAAAAAAGGTGTGGCAGGTTGGCATGTTTTAGGGCCAGGACATTAACTTCCTATACTCAGGACTAGAAGAAAATCCCTAGATTCCTTGTGGTTTCTGTTGAAACAGTCACAGTGCCACATTTTCACCACTCTGGGCAGGCAGATCAGGATGTAACATCTAAAAGTCCCTTAATATCTAGCATTGTTTAAAAGGAAGCTCCCAACAGTATCTGTCTGGGGATGGGGGCGCACACCTCATCAACAAGGGTACCTACACAAAAAGGTACCCTTAGGTATGCATACTTGTGTATCTAACCCTTAACTGTACCCCACAATTTTAAAATAAAAAATATGTATTAAAAAACAAAAAATAAAAATAAATAAAAGGAAGCTCCCAATACTTGTCCAGCTAGGAAATAGAATTTCCATGTTTCAAATACATTCTCCTGGAACAAGACAAGGATGCCCACTCTCACTACTTCTATTCAACATAGTACTGGAAGTCCTACCTAGAGCAATCAAACCACAGAAAGAAATAAAAGGCATCCATAAAAGAGGAAGTCAAATGATTTCTCTTCACAGGCTATATGATTCCATACGTAGCAGATCCTAAAGATTTTGCCAAAAGAATCTGCCAAAAGACTCTTTGACTGTATAAACAACTTCAGTAAAGTTCCAGGATACAAAATCAATGTTCAAAAATCAGTAGCATTTCTATATGCCAATAGTGTTCAGCTGAGAAGCAAATTTTAAGAACACAATTCCATTTACAATAGCCACAAAAATTAATATATCTAGGAATACATCTAACCAAGAGAGTAAAAGATCTATAGAGGGAATTTCTACAAAACAGTGATGAAAGAAACCATGGATGACCCAAACAAATGGAAAACCATTCCATGTTCATGGATTGGAAAAATCAATATTGTTAAAATGTCCATACTGCCCAAAGCAATCTACAAATCTACAGAATCAACGGAATTCCTATCAAATTACCAGTATCATTTTTCACAGAATTAGAAAGAAAAAAAACCCTAAAATTTACATGGAGCAACAAAAAAGCCTGAATAGTTAAAGCAATCCTAAGCAAAAAGAACAAAGCCAGAGGCATCACAGTAACTAACTGCAAACTTTACTACAAGGCTACAGTAACCAGAACAGCATGATGCTGGTACAAAAATAGACATATGTACCAGAACGGAACAGAGAACCCAGAAATGAAGCTGCATACCTACAGCAAACTGGTCTTCAATGAAGTTGACAAAAATACACAATGAGGAAAGGACACCCTGTTCAATCAACGGTCCTGGGAAAACTTGCTAACCATATGCAGAAGAATGAAGTTGGACCCCTACCTACCTCTCACCATATAAAAAAATTAACTCGAGATGGATTAAAGATTTAAATGTAAGACCTGAAACTATATAATCCCCAGATGGGCCAGGCTCAGTGGCTCAGCCTGTAATCCCAGCACTTTGGGAGGCCGAGGCGAGTGGATTGCCTGAGCCCACGGGTTCGAGATCAGCCCAGGCAAGTTGGCAAGATCTCGTCTCTGCAATAAGATGAAAAAATTAGCTGGGCGTGGTAGCACGCACCTGTAGTTCCGGCTACTTGGAAGACTGAAGTGGAAGGATTCCCAGAGCCCAGCAGGGCCATGCTGGGGTGGCTGTGAGCATGCCACTGCACTCCAGTCTGGGCGACAGAGTGAGACTCCAACTCAAAAAAAAAAGAAAACCTAGAAAATACTCTTTTGGTCATCGGTCTAGGCAAAAAGTTTATGACAAAGTCCTCAAAAGCAAACACAACAAAAACAAAAATTGACAACTGGGACCTCATTAAACTGAAGAGCTCCTACACAGCAAAAGAAGCCATCAATAGAGTAAACACACAACATATACAATGGGAGAAAATATTTTCAAACTATGCATTTGACAAATAACTAATATCCAGAACTATAAGAAACTTAAACAAATCAAGAAGAAAAAACTCAAATAACCCCATTAAAAATTGGCAAAAGACAATAAACAGATATTTCTTAAAGAAGACATACAATCAGCCAACAAATGTATTAAAAATGCTCAATATCCCTAATCATCAGAGAAATACAAATAAAAATCACAATGAGATACCATCTCACACCAATCAGAATGGCTATTACTAAAAAGTCGAAAATTAGCAGATGCTAGTGAGATTGCAGAGAAAAGGGAATGCTTATACACTGTGAGTGAGAATGTAAATTAACTCAGGCCTTGTGGAAAGCAGTTTGGAGATTTCGCAAATAACTAAAAATAGAATTATCATTTGATCCAGCAATCCTGTTAGTGGGTATACACCCAAAAGAAAATGAATAGTTCTACTAAAAATATATCTGTGCTTGTATGTTTATCACAGCACTATTCACAATAGCAAAGGCATGAAATTAACCTAGGTGCTCATCAGTGGTGAACTCAGACAAAGAAAATGTGGTACATATATACCAGGGCATACTATGCAGCCATAAAAAAGAATGAAATCATATCCTTCACAACAATGTGGATGCAGTTGGAGTCCATTATCCTAAGTGAATCAATGCATGTTCTCACTTATTAGTGGGAGTGAAACACTGGGTACAGGTAGACATAAAGGACAAGAGACACTGGGACTCCTAAATGAGGGAGGGAGGGTGAGGGGAAAGAGTTGAAAAACTAACTTTTAGGTGTTTTGTTCACTACCTGGGTGATGGGCTCAAGAGAGGCCCAAACCTCAGCATCATGCAAAGTACCCATGTAATAAACCTGTTCATGTACCCCCGAATCCAAAAGAAAAACAAACAGAAACTATACCTATCCCTAGGTAACCAGTTAATCAATGACTAAGAAAGCAGACTACTGTGGGATCCATTCTTTCTATTTCATATATAAATCCTGACTTTCGTATAAGATGTGAACATGCATTTATCATCTTAACAATTCAAATCTTTCCAGTAATCAGTAACTCAGTGAGAATGCATTTGTGTATGTGCCCATAAGCCCATACATAGAAAGAAATGATGCTTACTCCAGAAGAAATCATGTGACATCTCTGAGTAAAATGACAACATTTCTGAGAAACAGAGAAAACATCTTGACTTATTTTGTCATAGGAATCTGTTAGACAGAACTGAGGCATCAACGAGCAAATTGTACAGTTGTGCTGGTCAACAGTTTTGTCCTATGACAATAATCCCGGTTGGGGGCTCTTGCTCTGACTGGCACCACAAGTTAGTTGGTTACAGATTACAGGACAGAGCTGGAAAGGGATTCATTTCCATACCCTGCCTACTTGGAGAATGTCTAGAGTTCAACCACTGAAAATTGCTTTTGCCCCAGGCTACTAGGAAGGACAGGAATGGATAAAGAAGAGGAAAATCATGAATGGGGAAGAGGGAATGCTGTCTAAAAACTGGTAGCCAATGGAAGCAGTAGATAAGGCTCCTCTGTATCCATATAAAACCGGAAAGGCACTGCTCTATTGAATGCTGGTATTCAAGAAATGAGGGTTGTTTCAGCGTCCTAAGAACAAGGATGCCATCTATTTCTCCTCTTGGCGTCTTTGCATACTAGGTGCTGAGTACTCATTGGATGACTAGAAGATTTGGAAGGACTTTGCTTTCATAGCAGAAATGAATGAACATTAGGTTGTGTCAGTGAAGCAACTTCATTAACACAATGAGGTCTGAAGGGCTGGGTAACCCTCCCATTGCCTGGTCTTAATGATGTGCCGCCTCAGCTGCTCTTTATCCTGAACAATTTGCCTGGCTCTGCCAAGGCCAAATTCTGACCTGGCTCCCTTAGGTGAGAGCTACTAAATTACTGAACCTCTAAAATGAAGCTATTTCTTATATTGCATTTGCAGGATACCTTAATATATATTCAGTAACTACTAGTTTGATTTTTTCCCCCCTGATCTCATTGCCACCTCTCCATATATTGAACCCCAGGAGAACCTTATTCACTGATCCCCTATGACTAACAAGCTGTTTAACTCACCAATGGTTGCCTTCATTATTTTACAGGATCAGCCTGAAAGAGCTCAGTATACATACTGAAATGTCTTTTACACAGGCAGGATACTCTTTACTGTAATTATAGCTATACCCTGTTACAACAACATTTAAAAATCTGTCCAATAAGTTTTTCCTCTATTATACACACACACACACACACACACACACCCCAACAACAACAAAAACAACAACAGCAAAGCCTGTATAATGTAAAAAAGATTTTATGGGAAAATATAGTAAAATTTCTCAGGTTTTCAAAAAAAATTATATAAATGACTTTGGTATACTGTGAGTTTATCTACTGATAATTCCTTTTCAAGACCATCAGCACCTTCACATACAGCTGAATTATAGTAAAAGAAAATAATTTATATCTGAAAGTTACCATTTCATGGGTGAAGAAATGCATTCTGGGTACTCCATTGAATTCTAAGGCTGGAATACTGGTATGACTACAACAAGGAGAATTATGTCAAACTATGTCTGCCATTTGTTGATGATTATTTAAATCCTCTTTAATCTTTTCAGATTTTTTCTTTTTTTTCATTTCATTTTGTATTTTTCCTCCCCCCACCACCTTAACTTTCTTTCTGTTTCATCTTTTTCTCTTCTCATTTCTCTTTGTTATGGTTTTATTTCCTTACTTCCTCTTTTGTAATTTCCCATTTCTCCCTCTATTTTCTTCATCTGATAGCTAAAAAGAAAAACAAAAAGGTTTCCTGGTTCCTTAATCATACCCTTACTCCAATGTCACATTCAAAATGTAGACTTATGTGCTAGTGGTCAATAATTTAGTTAGGTATTTTAAAAACAACCTCTCTCCATGAACAGGCTTTATGTGCCCTACCATTTGAAGACTTCTCAAAGCTTCTCCCATTTTGATAAAGATGCCCATCCCTAGATTTCAGAAGGTCACAAAGGGATAGGATAAATTCTTCTTTGAATGACTTAAAGACACAGCATATAGAACAAGGCTCACAGAAATAAATGAATCATCCTGAAATTATCCCTTTTCTCTGGAGCCTACCACTGAGCTCTGACATTGTAAGTGGTAAGAACTAAACTGAAATAAACTAAACCTTCTGATTACAGTGGCATCATTACTGAGAATTCTGAATGCTTATTAAAAACTACTCTTTATCTAAAGTAAAGTTCTCAAGATATAAGAACGAAATCAGGTCCATTCAAGCGTAATCTAGCAATAATTATAGGGCATAACGATTTCAAATATCTAACTTATTTGTATAACTTCTGATTTTGTTCCCATGCTAAGATATAAAATTATAAAATGTCCACATTTTAGGCCCCTGACCACATAATCTTTGAGATTCTCATAATCTTTTAGAAAGGATAATGGAATGACTCTTAAAGTTTAATGTTACAATATTTACCCTTTTTTAGGACATTGTTTTTCTACATCATGAATAGTACATTTAGTGAAAAAACAATTACTATGCCTTTTTGAGATTAGTCAGTCATTTGGTAAATAGATACTGTCCTGGGTTGAATTGTGTTCTCTCTCAAATTAATATATTGAAGTACCAATCCCCATTACCTCAGAATGTGACCTTATTTGAAAAGAGGGACATTATAGATGATGAAGTTAAGATGGAGTTATTAATTTGGCCCATAATCTTATGTGACTAGTGTCCCTATAAAAAGGGGACATTTGGACAGAGACAGATACATACAAACAGGGAAAATGCCACATGAAGATGAAGGCAGGAGTTGGGATGATGTATCTACAAGCAAAGGTATGCCAAGGATTGCCAGCAAATCACAAGAAGCTAAGAGTGGGGCATGGAACAGAGCCTCCCTCATATCCCTCAGAAGGAATCAACCCTGCCAACATCTCGATCTCAGACTCTCAACCTCCAGTACTGTGAGACCGGAAATGTCTGTTGTGTAAGCCATCAGTTTGTGATATTTTGTCATTGCAACCCTAGACAGATTTCATCTTTCTATTAAAGGAAGACCATGGTGTAGCAAGGATAGAACTCTGAAGTCATGCAGACCGGGTCTGAATCTAGGTTCTGCTGATTACTGATTATTTAGGGCAAGTACTTATTTGAATGCCAATTCCTCTTTTAAAAAAAATGAAGATATGATGTTTAATAGGTTGTCATGAACATTACCATTTACCCAACTTTTGAGTGTCTACAATATATATGGACTTTGGGGTTTTTTTTGAGTCACCCAGGCTGGGGTACAGTGGCATGATCATTATAATGACCATGGCAGCCTCAACCTTCTGGGCCCAGGTGATCCTTCCATCACACTCAGCTATTTGTGTATGTATGTATGTATGTATGTATTTATAGAGAGAAGTTTTTGCTATGTTGTCCAGGCTGGTCTCGACTTCCGGGCTCAAGCAATCTGCCCGCTTCAGCCTCCCAAAGTGCTGGGATTATAGATATGATATTTATGGACTTTTTGAAGGTGCTAGGATAGGGTGGTGAATCAAACAGATCTAGTGCCCCGGTGAATCTACTTTCTGCACTGGGATCTGTTTCATGGGTACGCAGTAGCATTCCTTAACCTGGCACTCAAGGTCTTCCATAACATTTCTTTCTCTTACCTCAAGGTATAAGTCTGTTGTGGCCCCAGATCTATAAGGCAGGCCCAACATGAATCAATGGCAGGCATTGATCTGCTTCTCCATAGCAAGCATTTATTTCACTGGACTCTTCTTGGCCAGGGTATCCAAGGTTTATAATATCCAAGGTTTCCCATTATTCTCCAGTAATATGATGCCAGATACAAATTAGATTACTCTCTATTTTCCATAACTATCCCCAAGATTTTTGGTTCCCATGCCTTGAGTCATGCTGTTTTCTCTTTCAACCTTCCTCCACCACTACGACTATCATAATCATAGCAGTCCCATGAGTTCTATTTGTGATGTTTTTCTGAACTCCATTAGGAACCTTCTTCTTCCTCTGAATCCCTAAAGCGCAGCATCTATACCACATGTGCTTTAGTCTGCCTTAACTTACTTATTGTTGTATTTGTCTTATCTCTTCTACTGGATTGTAACTCCCTTAAGGGTAGGGTCTTTATCTACCTTAGAGTGCTGAGAAGAGTGGGCCGCTCAGAATGTGGGTGTAATTAAGTTGTCACACAGCTCATGCCTATAAGGACATTTTAAGAAAGTGACAAAGTTAAGACAGAAATATCAGACGTAATTAGTAAACATAAGTATTACATATTTCCACATTACATGTGGATATAAAACATTCAGATAAAAAATAAGAGAGGAGTATGTACCAATTAACTTCACTTTCCTTTTCTCCACACAGCAATCACTATTCATTTATTGTTTATCACAGTAAGCACTAACATATGTGTGAGAAAAGCATTTTCCTTGACTTTCTTAACATATATAGTGACAACACATGTAAAGCAAAGGGGTAGGTGGGATATACACCATAAAAATGGCAAATGCGCTTTTTCTCCTCAGATTTGCTATAAAATACAATGAACACATCTTTTGAAAATATGCTTTTTCTTGTCACCAAAGTCTTTGTCTAAAAAATTGGGGTAGTTTCTTACCTTGATCGTATTTCCAAGATCAGAAGATGAATTTGTTATGCCCTCCTCAGTACATGGTGATAGTTAAGAGTAGAGTTGTTTTTTTTATTATTTTGCTATAATATAGAGAAGGTTGTCTCAAAATACTCCTGCTATGCTGCTACAGTTATTTGGAGAGGAACATTTCTCACCCACAGGGATGCAACAACATCACTGCATCAAATTGAAGGTGAACTCCGCAACATGGCTATGGCACTTCAAATAACATAGGCCATCAGGAGAAGACTTTTTTTAAAAGACAAGAAATAAGGATTCCAGTCCAGTATTTCTAATTACTTTTACTGGTCATCTGAAATATGATGATATTTCATCCCCTGAAATGATATCATGTGTCACATCAATTTCTGAAGAAATTGTCCTCTAAACAATTTTGTCTGCCCATACGTTTATAGATTTTTACCACAAGGCTATGTCAAATATGAGCACTTAATTCAGAGCAAACACTTTGTACGTGTGTGTTTTTAAAGGCTTCTAAACCATATTAAATTTTCATTCATATAGGTACACAGAGACACATATTAAATAAACCTTCTACAAGAGTAACCCGTCCAGAAATGCAACAAGAGACTTCCAAAGGGCCGAATTTATGACAAATTAATCAAATAGGTAAGATGGATCATAATGGATATTCCAGCCAATGTAAACCGAGAGGAAAAAAAAAGAAAAAGAAAAAAAAAAGAAAGTACCAGCAGCAAGTCAAGAGCCAAATGTTTCTGTTTTGATTTATTTAGCATTTCCGAGATGTTTTTTCTGTGGGGAACAATATGCAAGGCATTGGAAATTCAGAAGGCACATCTTTTGTGTACCATAAAAATGTGCTGCTAACCTACAATACCCTTATAGAAACACAATTCAATAAGAAACTCAGTTGGGAAGATGTCTCAATAGAACAACATGAAAAAAATGGTCAATACAAGAATGATTTACTTTACTTTTACAAGGGATTTTGATGCCGCAAATAGAAATGCCTTTGGAACTTATAAAATAAAATCCAGATAAACAGAGAGTCACATTTTTAATTCTTACACATCTCTAATGTGCTTTTTTTTTTTTTTTTAAAGCAGATCATCTCTCCAAATCATCACTTCTATCAAGCCTATTGCTTGAGCAGTGTTACAGCACTGAGCCCTCAGGGCAAAGATAAGTCTTCACCATTGTCACACGTAGCACACACATATTCAGCCATATCATGCTGAATGGGAATACAGTACTTTGTAGAAACAGAACTGATTCCTGCAGAATATCCAGAGATACTTATCAAGCTGTTAAAGGAGACATCAGTCTTTTGTCTGTATTGCCCTTGACACATCCTCAAGGAAAGTATCTAGAAATTCTTTGTCTTCTGAAGAACCCTCAGACCTCTTAGGTCTAATGTAGGTTAAGTGCCCCGCAAATCTCCCTAGAATAGAAAAGCACCTTGAAAACTATAGTCTGACTTACTAGATACAAATATAATGAAAGTACTAATTCATAAGATCCTGTTATTGGAAGGAAAAGGCAGTAAAATGCAGAAGCCTTAGACAATATTGGTCTTGCACAGGGAAAAGCTGGAATTCTACCCTAAAATTTATCAGATACAACAATAACCTCTAAAAATCCAACAAGGGTAAAATGTATAAAGGTAAATTACCACATTATCATCCAATTATCATTGCTTGTTTTGTCAAGGGTAAATGACTATCTCGCAGCATTCAGCATTTGCTTATTGATTAATGCGTACAGTACCCGGCACCACTGTGCGCGGCGGCCTCGCTTGCCTCCCACTCAATAGCTGCGTGGATACTGACCATTTTATTACATGTTGCAGCCTGTGTAGAACTCTCCTTGCCTATTTTAGAGGTATTAAGTGAAAAACGGATAAATTTATGAGAGATTACCGGGCACCGCAAAAAAAATAATTGTGCTGCTTTTATTCCTGAAAATACAGAAAAATCACTGTGTTTAACTGTTATCATAATTGAAATTTGATTCAATTCACAAACTCAAAACGGCACTTCTTGCTTCCTCATCTCTCCTGCCCATTTCATTCTCAACGACATCATCTGACAGAACTTTACACAAATCTCCTAAGGATAAACATTTCCAGTTTCACTTTTTTTCTTCCCACAGATAAATCACAGTAAATGCGGGATTCTTATTTCATCACAGATTTCACAAAATAAAACAAACCCCCCTCAGCAGGTTAAACAAAACAACCAACCTCAGACAGTAAAGAGGCATACATAACGTCTGAGATTAATAGACCCTATTTTGTCTCCAAGCACTTTCTTGGCATAAACAATACATTAGGGTCATCTTGTCCACCCCTGAAATGTAGACTCCTCCCTCACTCCCAGGGAGGCACAGAAACTGTATAACTGAGAGAAACTCTCACTCATTCTTGAGGGCAAGGGGAAGTGTCATGGTTCGACTCTGACCCAATCTCTTCCAAATCTTCTAAAAGCTAAAATGGAATAAAACAACTATCCCAGAACCTCTCTGGGTTCAGCAGATCAATCAACTCATTCAACCAGAAGTAGGGAAGAGATGCCGGGAAGAGAGAAAACAGATCTGACTGGAGCTCCACCACTTCACTCATTCCGTATTCTCCCTGGCAGTCTAGACATGACCAAGCTATGCTAAGACTCCGAGCTGTGGGTGAGATTTGCCTCTAACTTAGAACTGGACATCCCAAGGAGGTAACTGTTCAGCTCAGTGAAGGTACTTAGGGTCACTGGATGGAGGAACATTAACATTATCCAGATTCAAAACTAATGTGGGTGTTTGTTATTTATTTATTTTGGGGTTGGGGTCTCAGGGCTGGAATACAGCGAAATGATCATGGTTCACCACAGCCTTGACCTCCTGGGCTCAGGCGATCTTCCTGCCTCTGCCTCCCAAGTAGCTGGAACTATAGGTGTGTGCCTCCACACCAAGCTACTTTTAAAAAAATTATTTGTAGAGACAAGGCCTCACTATGTTGGCCAGGCTAGTCTTGAACTCCTGGGCTCAAGCAGTCCTTCTGCCTTGACCTCCCAAAGTGCTGAGATTACAGGAGTGAGCCACCGTGTCTGGTCTGTGTTTGTTTTTCAATGTATAGAAGCTAAAAGGGATGACTAGGAACTCAAATGTATATTACATTTGTGAGGAACATGGGATATGGTATCATTCCAATCAACTTTGCAGGTACCTTTTATTTTAAGTACCTTATATCTCATCTAATCTGCCAATAATTTTACAAGGCATGTATTTGTACTATTACTGCCATTTTACAAACAAGCAAGCTGAGGTTTAAAGAATTTAGTTGTCTCACATTATACAAATAATATATGGCAAAGACCGAATTGGCACCCAGGTGGCTCTGACTTCAAATCCATGCTAGGTCCATCTCCTGTTCTACCCGTGAGTGAAGTCTGGGGAAGCTGATAGAACTTGGAATTACTTCTCGAACCACTGGAAGGCAGACAGCAAATGTTTTAATGCAATGAAAGCATACACGTGGCAGACACCCAGAAAAATGAGGCGGAAAGGAGAGGGGGTGCTGGAGAAAAAAAGAGGGAGAAAAGACCAACCAAAGCTCACAAAAGGCACGGGAGTTCTGAGATGGCAGACTAGGATACTAAGGTTGAGACGTCTGATGAGAAGGATCAAAAAGGAAACTAGCATAAAAGGATGGTAAAATCAAAGGACGCCAGTGAGACTGTTTAAGCTGATAAATCTGAGCTAAGAGAACTGGGTAACTAGAAACTGTAACTTGTGAGACACTTAAACTCTGTTCTTTAAATTCTTTTGTCTGTGGCCAGTGTTACCTGTGGAAAGTGTTGTGTATATCAAATGAATACAGGAGTGGTATGTAGGAAGGGAATCCGAGTCTACCAGGTTGAAATCAAGAGGGTGTAAGGTATTTATTCACTCACTCATTAATTCACTCCCTCATTCATTCCTTTGCTTATTAAAAGATGTTTACCGCCGGGCTCGGTGGCTCAGCCTGTAATCCCGTGCCTTGGGAGGCTGAGGTGAGTGGATTGCCTGAGCCCGCGGGTTCGAGACCCGCCTGGGCAAGCAAGACCTCATCTCTACAATAAATCAAAAAATTAGCCGGGCGTGGT
>CAUYQG010134161.1:97-14460 GCA_963574415.1 Tarsius wallacei | reverse complement strand
CTCAGGTTCAAACATAAATCTACCTCTTTTTTGTTTTTTGTGTTGGAGTCTCTCTGTCGCCCAGACTGGAGTACAGTGGCCGCTCCGGCCACCGCAGCCTCGACCTGCTGGGCTCCGGCGATCCTTCCGCCTCAGCCTTCTAAGTAGCTGGAATTACAGGCGCGCGCTACCACGCCCGGCTAATTGTTTGATTTATTGTAGAGATGAAGTCTCGCTTGCCCAGGCGGGTCTCGAACCCGCGGGCTCAGGCAATCCACTCACCTCAGCCTCCCAAAGGCGCGGGATTACAGGCTGAGCCACCGAGCCCAGCTAAATCTACTTCTTAATGGGTTAGACACAATACAACCTGATGTTTGGAAAAAATAAAAGTACGGTAACCAAAAGGACCTAACATCCAAAAACTGCTTCAGTAATAACTATCTAGACTAAACGGATAAGAGTACTTTCTTTTTAAATTGGTAACAAATGACATAGTAATCTTCAATCAGTATTTAGTACTTTATCATTAAATTAGAAGCTAGGAGTCAGAGGAAAAAAACTATCTGCTCCCTTTAGGTCACGTACTTTACAGTATAAGTATATTTAAAGTGAAGAAGTCGGCTGGGCTCAGTGGCTCTGCCTGTAATCCCGTGCTTTGGGAGGCCGAGGAGAGTGAACTGCCTGAGCCCAAGGGTTCGAGACCCACCCGGGCAACCTGGCGAGACCTCATCTCTACAATAAACCAGAAAAACGAGCAAGGCGTGGCAGCGCGCGCCTGCAGTTCCGGCTACTAGGAAGGCTGAGGCGGAAGGGTCACCGGAGCCCAGCAGGTCGAGGCTACGGTGGCCGGGAGCGTGCCGATGCACTCCAGTTTGGGCGACAGAGTGAGACTCCAACTCAAAAAAAAAAAAGTGAAGAAGTCCTTCTAGACCAAGATTATGGAGTCATTCTTGATATGACATGTTCTGTGAGAAGCTATGGATATAAAAATGAAAGCGGCCTCTTGCTATAACAGGATTTCTAACTAAAATAATGACCCACTCCCCCAAATCTCCCTAAGCAGAACAATCAAGAAACAAACATCAACTACTTCTCTAACCAACACTGTACCACACTGGATAACTAAAAATAGGGCCACGTTAAGACAGTGACACAGTGACACAGAGAGCACACATTTTTCTGTGCTCCATGGAAACAAATTACTGATTTGACAGTTTTAAATATTGTAACATTCTTCATAATTCTGATTTGTGTATTAAATATTAATATTATAGAAATATTTATTTTACCTGAAATGTATCATTTCAAAAGATGTTCTGAATTCTTAACTGTGATTTTTTTTTGACACTGTCATTTTGTGGCCAAAAA
Organism: Tarsius wallacei; assembly: GCA_963574415.1. Taxonomy (NCBI): domain Eukaryota; kingdom Metazoa; phylum Chordata; class Mammalia; order Primates; family Tarsiidae; genus Tarsius; species Tarsius wallacei. The sequence continues at coordinate 13,113 of CAUYQG010134161.1, read as the reverse complement.
TAAAATGGTTCCTAGAAATAAATGCATCACTTACTTCATTGCAAAAAATGAAGAATAATGATTTGATTTTCAGAAATCTTATTTTCCTCATCTCCCTCCCCAAAAGAGAGATTGGCTGCATACACTAAAGTAGCCTAAGTTTCTAAAATAATTGCCATAAATCCTAAAATACTTCTAAGAAGCCAACTGAAGTAAACAGTACCAGTTATACTAAGATCAATATATGATATAAAGAAAGTCAACTATGTATTCAATTTTTGAAAAAGAGAAAACTACACATAGAGGGAAAGTGTGTATCCTTTAGAAGTGTGCATCATATCCTTTCTTGTCCTCTACCTCTGAACTAACAGATGTGTGGTGAGGTAAATCAGGAGTCCATAAACAGGTAGTAATTTAAGTTTTCTGAGGTCATTATACCAAAAAGTACTTATTCTACAACAGTGAGTCAAAGAACAATCTACTGCTGGAGCTATAATTATAATAAAGCACTGAAAATAATCAAGAAGATGACTCAAGCTTGAAAAATACCTAAATAATAGTTGTCATAAATAGCTTTTCATCGCAGACTATGTCCTCCAACTACTTGTTTTCTATCTTTTTTACTTGAATTTTTGTAAATGCAACATAAAAATTCCACAAAGAATGGATAGCTTCTGCACCATACAATAGCTCAAAATAAATGGTTCTCTAAAACAACAGGTTTTTTTCCAAGTTTGCCTATTATATAAGAAGAATGTTTTGGGAGTCTCTGTGTTCTTATGGGATATAGAATCCATAAAACAACTCATTAAATTTCCCTAAAACTGAGATATTCAAAGACTTAATTACAAGTTCAAAGGAAACTTTAGCTACTTGCCATTTTAAGAGCTTCTCTTTCTGCATTTTCTTCAAAGTTTCCTGGTTTCCCTAGGCTGATGGTTCACAACTCTGGCTGCAATAAGAAGCAATTGCAAGCCTTAGAAAAATGTCAGTTCTTGGGCTCTGTGGCCAGAGATTCTGATTTAATAGGTCACTGATTTAATGGGTAGCAGTATTGTAAAGCTTCCCAAATAATTCTAATGTACAAGTTCTCCTGTAACAAAATATTTTTGTTCCTAATCATCATGGTGTTTGCAAAAATTACACAACAGAAGCCACAGGGTTTATGGACAAATGGGGTTCAAATTATAACACTCAAGAATTAATCAGGGACACATTTTAAAAAGAAAGAAACCTAAGAAAGACTTAGCACAGTTTTACACAGATTAAATGGTTAAGAAATACATAACTACTGCAATGAATATGGCACTTTTCCTTGAAAAGACCTGAAGTTTGATGGCCAAAGTAGGTTTAAGAAAGGTTGCAACTTATGAGTGACTGTAAAGTGGTAGAGTTATCTGAAATTGAACAGAAAGTTACAATACCACATATGAATGGGTGTGGCTTATAACAAAGGTGTAAACAAAAGTAGCCAGTAAAGAAGTGAAGTGTTTGTCTAACATGCATTCCTAAGCAGCTTCCTTCAGTTTTCTGCATTTACATAGTGCTTCTTCCAGTTTCACATGTAAGCAAATGCAAAATTCATGTTAGGCTCAAAGTGTTCCCTAATATATCAGTGGTGTGGGAGCAAATCTGTGTTTTCAAATCTAGTGTTATAGAACTGACGCTACAGCCAGGCTTGTGAATTACTGCTTTAAAAATATATACAGTTGAAACTCTAGTTATACAGTTGAAGTTACATTAAATGTGTATTATGTGACTACTAAATAAGAAGTCTGGTTCCTCAAAAAGCATTTTTCATTACTTTTTATTCCCATGTGGAATATGGAGCACTGCCAATATTTCAATCCTATTCATGCTTAAAAGCTAAGCCAATATCTGCTTTCAAAGAAACTGTGTTATTTGAGGATTATCTGTATCACTGTGCTATTTCAGAAGAGAGTTGATTATATTCAGACAGATGTAATTTTAGATGTATAAGAAGCACAACGTAAAATTAATATTCAGCACAGAATAAAACAAGTCCTCAAAATACAATAGCTGTTAACCATATGAAAAGATGCTTAACTCCACTCCTAATAAATATAAAATAAAACCACACTAGAGAAAAAAAACACAAAAAAGGACATTATTGGGACAATTGACAAAAGTTGGATATGAAATGTATTTTCAACAACAGCATGAGACAATACTAAATTTCCCAAGTTTGATTACTATATTGTGAATATGCTCTCAGAAAATACATGCATAAGTATTTAAGAATAAAGGGATATGATATTTTTTACTAACTTACAAATGGTACAGGACATTTATACTTTCTCTTTATACTGAAAGAGAAAGAGAGCCCTAGTGCAAATAAGGCAAAATGTCAACAAGCGGTGAATCAGGTAAAGGACACAGAGGAGTCCTTTTTGTTTTATTCTTGAAACTCTGCTGTAATTTTAATTTTTTTAAATAAAGACATAAAAATTACTAGTTGCAAAATTTCCATTTCCAGTCAAGACAGAGACAAGGACTGATTTAGCCTTCTGCATTAAACAACTAAAAACTAGACAAAAATATATGAAACAGTACTCAACACACTGAATATCAAGAAATGAAGGACAGTGATCCCTGAGAGACTATAAACATATGAACTGAGCTCTAAGATTATCTCAGCTCAATGAATGGAGAAAATGTCCAGGCCACAACATAGGGAGGAAGAGCCAGCCAGAACCCAGAAATCTCCGTGAGTTGAGGAGACTGAGTTAGAGCACAGAGACAAAAAGTAGTTAGAGAACTGAAGAGGGACAAGGAAAGAGTATTGGAAAAGAGAGATCCAGCCAGGTGTGGTGGCTCATGCCTATAATCCCAGCACTTTGGCGAGAGGATTGCCTGAGCTCAGGGGTTTGAGATCAGCCTGGGCAACTTGGTGAGATCTCATCTCTACAACAAATCAAAAAATTAGCCAGGCATGGTGGCACATGTCTGTGGTTCAAACTACCAGGAAGACTGAGGCAGAAGGATTGCCTGAGCTCAGCAGGTTGAGGCTGCGGTAGCCATGAGCATGCCACTGCACTCCAGCCTAGGTAACAGAGTGAAACTCCAAAAGAATGAATGAATGAATGAATGAATGAGGAAAAGAGAGATCTATACAAAGAGAAAACTCAGGAGATCTACAAAGACTCCCCTTCGATTATTTAGCTAAGTATTAGTCAACTCAAGGGTGTAAGGAAACAACTTAATAACCAGGAAATAACCACCCCCCCAAAATTACAAAGAATACCATCTAGAGCTCACATCAGGCTATGACTCACAGAGTGTAAAGTCTCATTATATAGGGAACAACCCTTTAAGTATTGAGAATTATATTGTCTCGATAGAGGAGATAAATTCACCTGAGACTATCTGTACGTCTGGTACTCTAAAAGCAAGAACCAAAATGATCAAACTGTCTCCACATATCCATATCCCAAAATGAAACTCAAAAATACTATCAAATATAAAAATATACAACATCTTAAAAAGTTAAAATTCATAATGCCTGGCACTGATTCAAAGATTACCAGGTACACAAATGCAGAAAAATACATCCCAAAATGAGAAGAAAACTCAATCAATCAAAATTGAACCAGAAGTAACACGGATGATAGAAGACAAGGAAAATGAAATAATTACTAGAACTGTATCCCACATATTCAAAAAGCTAGAGTAATGAATAAACATACAAAGTAGAGACATGGATGATATAAAGGATTCAGGTCATACTACCAGAAATATTTATGACTTGCTTGTTTTTAACATGGAAATGACCCAATTACTTGATTTCTGTTTATTCCCTCCATTTCCTCCAACCTAAAGTACAAGTGTGGGGCAAAAGAAAGGACTGGATTTTGGCAGGTACAAGAAAATAAAGGAATGGTACATGGGCATAACTTAAATTTAAATATTGGAAAGAAAGTGATGCTATCAGAAAAGTGGTGAGGAAGAAAGTGACACTGCTGAAAGTGAGAAGTCAGGGAAAGGGTTAAAGTTAATCCCATTAATAGGGTTATTAAAAGGAGGCAGAAATGAAAAATGCCTGAGATGAAAAAATACACTGGATGGAATTAACAACAAATTAGACACTGAATAAAAATGAGTGAAGTGAAAGACATAATAGAAATTAACCACAATGAAACACAGAGAAGAAAGAAAAATAGAGCATCAGTAAACTATGGGACAACTTTAAGCAGCCAAATATATACGTAGTCATAGTCCCCAAAAAGAGAAGATGAAAGAGAACTAAAACACAAATTTTTCTAATAATGCCTGAAATTTTTCCAAAGTTGATGAAAACTGTAAGAACATGTATCTAAGAAAGTAAACAAATCCCTACCACAAGAAACATAAACGCATAAAACAAATTCCTTAAAATCAGGAATAAGAAGAAAATCTTAAGCACAGCCAGAGGAAAAACAACATCAGGTACAAATTTTTCATCAGAAACAATGCAAACAAGATGACAATACAGCAACATCTTTAAAATATTTAAAGAAAAAGTGCCAAACTAGAATTCCATACACAGCAAAAACTGTTTTCAAAAACAAAGACAACATGAAGATATTTTCATATTGTCAAGCCTGAAAAAAACGGTTACACGTAGACCAGCACCATAAAAAGTGTTAAAGGAAGTTCTTCAAGCAGAAGGAAAATGATAACAGATGAAAACTTGGATCTACACAAAGGAAAAAAGAGTATCAAAAATTGTAACTCAGTGAGTAAATATAAAGGTACATCTTATTACTTAAATTATCCAAAAGATAATCAACTATAGCAATAATAATAATGTATTATGTTATTTATAACATATGTAGAATTAAAAGGTATGACAATAATAGCACCATGTGCAGAGAGAGAAATGGAAATATACTGTTGCTATTCAGTATACTGCTGAATATTATCATGAGGTTCTACATATCACTAAAATATAGATTCGTAGCAAGTTAAGGACATATACTATAAGCCCTAAAGCAACCACTAAAATAACACAATAAATAGTTGTATGCAATAATTCATCAAAGGAGATAACAATAGAATCATAAAAAAATAACCCAAAAGAGCAGGGGAAGGAAGATAAGAAAGAAAAAGCATACAGGATGAAGAGAAAACAAATGGTAAGATAACAAATTTTAGCATTACCATATCAAGAATCACACTAAAATAGTCTAAACACACCAATTAAATGGCAGAGAATGTCATAATAGCAAACAAAGCTCAACTATATGTTACTTACAAGAAACCACTTCAAATACATCAAAAATATGATGAAAAAAGAAATACTATGCTAACAGTAACCAAATGAAAACTGGAGTGGCTAAATTAACATCAGACAGAATAGATTTCACAGCAAAGAACATCATCAGGAATAAAGAAGGTAATTCCACAATGAGAAAGGGATCAATTCATAAAAAGAACATAAAAATCCTAAATATTTTTCATATAATAAACAAGTTAATTTATTTGTCAAAAAGACATAACAATTCTAAACATTTATGCATCTAATAACAGAGATTCAAATACAAGTACAACTGATTAAATTGCAAGGAGAAACAAATTCACAATTATAGTTAGAGATTTCAGCACCCTTCTCTTAATAATTGATGGAACAGGTGGACAAAAATGAGAAAAGAAACAGTAACGATTAACTTCATGTGTCAACTTGATTGGGTTAAGGGATACTCAGATAGCTGGTAAAATATTATTTCTAGGTATGTTTTTGAGAAGGTTTCCAGAAAAGAATAGCAATTGAATTAATCAGCTGAGTAAAGAAAATTTGCCCTCATCAATGAGTAAAGAAAATTCGCCCTCATCAATGTGGACTGGATCAACCAAACCATAGATGGACTAATAAAACAAAAGGAGAAAAAAAGACAAGTTCTCTCTCTCTTCTGGAGTTGAGATATCTATCTTCTCCTCACCTTGAACATCAGAACTTCAGGTTTCCTGGACTTCCTACTCTGAGACTTAGACCAGGGCACTCCCTAGGTCTCAGGCCTCCAGATTGAAACTGAACTACATCACTGGCTTTCCTGGTTCTCCAGCTTGCAGACAGCATAACATGGGCTTTCTAGATCTCCACAGTAAATCCCTTTTTATATATTTATATATCCCTCTGGTTGTTTCTCTGGAAAACCCTATCAGAATTAACAGATATAAACACTACTATCAACCACCTTGACCTTATTATTATCTATGGAATACTCCAACCAATAACAGCAGAATACATATTAACTATGCACATGCAACATTTACCAAGACAAACCATATACTGGGCCATGAAACAAGTTCATAAATTTTAAAGCATTGTACAAAATAGGTTCTTGGAAAATAGTAAAGTTAAATTTAAAATCAGTAACAAAAAGAACTTTGGGAAAAAAGCAAATATTTCAAAATTAAATAACAGACTTTGAAAGAATACATGGGTCAAAAAAATAAAAAAGGAAATTAAAAATGTATTCTGAACTAAAAAAAGATTAAAACAGAGGTAATGTAAAAATTTCTGGACCAGGTGCAGTGGCTCACATCTGTAATCCCAGCACTTTGGAAAGCTTAGGCAAGAGGATTTCTTGAGTCTAGGAATTCAAGATCACCTAGGCAACATAACAAGACTTTATCTCTACAAAAAAATCAAAAAATTAGCTGGGCATGATGGCACACACCTGCAGTCCCAGCTACTCAGGAGTGTGAGGCAGAAGAATTGCCTGAACTCAGGAGGCTGCAGTGATCTGTGACCATGCCACTGTACTCCATCCTGGGCAACAGAGTGAGATCCCAACTGAAAAAAAAAAAAAAAAAAATTCTGGGCTTCATCTAAAATAGGACTTAGAAAAAAAGTTGGAACACTATAGATTTGTATTACAGAAAAAGAAAGGTCTCAAATCAATTATCTCAACTCTCACCTTAATAAACCAAGGAGGAAAAAGAGTAAATAAAACTCAAATTATTCCAGCTACTTAGAAGGCTGGAAAGATCGCCTGAGCCCAGCAGGCAGAGGCTGCAGTGACAGTGAGCATGCCTATGCACTCCAGCCTGGGCAACAGAGTGAGACTCCAACTCAAAACAAAACAAAACAAAAAAATACTTTAAATTAAGTGGGAAAAAAATTAATAGATTTCACAGCAGAAATCAATAAAATAGAAAACAAAGCAAGCAAAAAGAAAGCCAATCAATAGTTATGGATAATATCAGTAAAATGAGTAAACCTCTAACTAGACTGTTCAAAAAACAGAGAAAACACAAATTATCAATATCAGGAATAAGAAAGGTAACATCAATACAGATTATCCAGTTACTAGAAGGATAAGAAGGCAAAATAATAAGCCATATACTAGAAAATTTGGCAACTTAAAACAAAAATAGACAAATTCCTTGAAAGGCATAATCTAATAAAGTTCACTCAAGAAGAAAAAAATAACCTAAATAGTCCTTTATCTATTTAAAAAATAGATAAATAGATTCATAGTTAAAAACCATCTCATAAAAAATACTCTAGGCCAAGATGGCTTCCCTAGTAAATTGTAGCAGACATTTAAGTAAGAAATAATACCAATTCTACATAAATTTCTCCAGAAAATTAAAGAAGAGAAAATACTTCCCAACTCATTCTATGAAGCCAACATTTCAAAACCAGAAAATATTACAAGAAAAGGAAGCTAAAAACCAATATCTCTTAGAAACGTTCTCAAAAAAATTTTTAGCAAATTAAAAACAAAAACAAAAAAAACATAAAGACTGGGGTTTATCCCAGAAAGCCAAGATTGTGTTAACATTTGAAAAAAATCAGTGAATATAATTCAATATATCATCAAACTGAAAAAAAAATACGTCACCTCAGCAGACAAAGACAAATCACTTAACAAAATCTAACATCCGATCATGAAAAAAACTCTCAACTAAGTAAGAACAGAAGAGATTTTCAACAAGCTTATAGAAAGTATCTACAAAAGGCCCACAGCTACCATCATATTTCATCATGAAAGACTCAGTGCTTTCCCCCTAAAAGGAACTAATACATGGACATCTGCTGTCAAATATTTCTATCTGACATCATGCTGGAGGTCCCAGTCAATATAAAAAGGCAAGAACAAATAAAAGGCATCTAAATAAGAAAAAAGAAGTAAAATTATCTTTACAGATGACATGATCATTTATGTAGAAAACCCAACAAAAACTACAAAAAGCTACAAATAGATGTACTTCTCAAAGTTTAGGATACAAGATTAAAATCATAATAATAAACAATTAGAAACTGAAGTTCATTTTTAAAAAACCACTTATAAGAGCACCAAAAATATTAAAAAATTAAAATATACTTACACACAAATCTGAAAGACCTATATACTGAAAACTATAAAACACTGCTTAAAAAAATTAAAGAAGAGGCTGGGTTCAGTGGCTCACACCTGTAATCTCAGTACTTTGAGAGGCCAAGGTGAGAGGATTGCTTTAGCCTGGGAGTTCAAGATCTGTCTGGCAACATAGCAAGACCTTGTCTCTACAAAATATTAGCTGAGCGTGGTGGTTCCCCTGTTGTCCCAGGAGACTGAGGCAGAAAGACTGTCTAAACCTAAAGGGTCAATGCTGCAGTGAGCCATGATCATGCCACTGGACTCCAGCCCAGGCAACAGAGTGAGACTCCAATTCAAAAATATATATATATATACGATGTTTATTGATTGAAAGACCCAATACTGCTAAGATACACATTTTCCCCAAATTTGCCTATGTATTCAGTATAATTCAAATCAAAATCCTGAAAGTCTTTTTTAAAATAAAAATTGATAAGATGTTCTAAAAATCATAAGTAGATGCACACCGATTCAGTCTACATGAGAAACAGGTGGAACCCAAGAACCAATTGCTCAGTCCACACAAAAGGGCAAACTGTTCTTTCCCAATGCATCAAAAAACAAGAGGGAAAAATGAACCAGAAGCCTTCAGACTTAGAGACATTAGGCAGCTCACCAAAAACAGGAGGATTAAGTAAAATATGACTCTGTAATAACCAACCTATTTTCCCTATCTATTCCCATTAACATAACAGCTGGCTTGTCCCTAATGATAGGCTGCCAATTAAAACACAGCATACCCAATTAAATTTCAGATACACAACCAATAGTTGTTAGTGTATGTTTGTCCGAAATATTGCATGCAGATTCAACCGGTGTCCTATATTTTTAATGGCCCCACCTTCAGACTAGAGACTACAGAATGCCTCTTTGCGAAACCTGACAGGCCCAGGTAAAGAAATTAAAGATATGAACCTTATGGGCTCCCAACAAAATCACATATCCTTACCTGATCACACACATTATACACACATTTCCACAGGAAACGGAGTTCTCCTGTACAATTTATTCAAATACTAAGATCCATAAGTGAGCCGGGCTCGGTGGCTCAGCCTGTAATCCCGCACTTTGGGAGGCTGAGGTGAGTGGAATGCCTGAGCCCCCGGGTTCGAGACCCGCCTGGGCAACTTGGCGAGACCGCATCTCTACAATAAATCAAAAACTAGCCGGCGTGGTAGCGCGCGCCTGTAGATCCGGCTACTTGGAAGGCAGAGGCGGAAGGATTGCCGAAGCACAGCAGGTCGAGGCTGCGGTGGCCGGGAGCGGCCTCTGCAATCCAGTCTGGGAGACGGAGTGGAACTACAACTCAAAAAAAAAAAGATCCATAAGTGAAAAATAAACATTGTCAAGCCGGGCTCGGTGGCTCGGCCTGTAATCCCAGCACTTTGGGAGGCCGAGGTGAGTGGATTGCCTGAGCCCGCGGGTTCGAGACCCGCCTGGGCAACTTGGCAAGACCTCTTCTCCACAATAAATCAAAAAATTAGCCGCGCGTGGTAGCGCGTGCCTGTGGTTCCAGCTACTTGAAAGGCTGAGGCGGAAGGATCGCCACAGCCCAGCAGGTCGAAGCTGCAGTGACCGAGAGGGGCCACTGCACTCCAGTCTGGGTGACAGAGTGAGACTCCAACTCAAAAAAAAAAAAAAAGAAAAAAAGAAAAAGAAACATTGTTTAAACTTTCTAAAGTAAAAAGGTAAGATTTACTTTTAACTTTGAATTAATATAATGAAATATGATATTTAATTAAGACAGTGGAAATAATAGAGCAAAAATCCAAGAATTTTTAAGGTGTTCAGTATTTCATCTCTAACATTTTAAAAGAACAATTAACAGTACAATTCTGGCTCTTATTTTTACATGACAGAATAATCTTGGAGTAAAAAAAAAATATTGTTTATCCAATGGATTTGTTTTAGGAGTGACTAACTCATCAATATACTAGTATTTTCATAATGAAATAACAGCAAATAATTGCTACATGTTAATATATTCCATATGATTTGTTACACTAATGACTCATAGAAGATCCAGGGAGGTGTGTTATAATTAAAGTTTGTTCCAAAAAAAATAGCAGGGTTCAAACGACCCAAGAAAAGGTAACAAAAAACCCCCAAAATTGTTAATAATGCCTATCAAACTTGATTAATCATTAAAATAACCAGAATATCTATTTTTTTTTAAAGTCATGGTCTCTCTCCAGACTTACTAAATCAGAGTATCAGGGAAGTACAGTGCCAAAATTTATAATTTTTTAAAACTTCCCCATGGGATTCTAATACTCATTAAAATTTTGGAACCACTGATTTGGCATGCTTACTTGGGTGTGCTCATTCAATACAATGATCTATTTGCTTTAAACATAGTTATGATGCTATAAATAACAAATGATAAAATTATTCTCTTACCTTGGATACATTGCTGACATAATTCATTTGGACAGCACTTTCCTTATCAACTTGATTACAAAGGTTCTGTAAAGTAGATGCATATTCTTTATCACTTTTTATTCTCAGGGCCATAAATCTCTTCACTGTTTCCAGTATCCGTAATTCCCAGTCTTGTAATTTTAACACAGCTTCATGTGAATTCTTCAGGTCACTCCCAAACCCCATTTTTGTAAGGCACTGCTTATCCTCCACACTGCACAAGTGAGCCTTCTAATCAGAACATATCTGTGTATGTAAACAGAAAAAAATAATCTTAAATCAAAAGGAAATCAGTCTTCAAAGCACAGTTATGGCCCATTCTTTTTAGGGATTAAAAAAATCACTACAAGGGAATGTTTCCTCCCAAAGATATGGAACAAGATGAGGATATCCACTCTATTACTTACTTCTATCCAACATTATTATACAGGTTCGAGCCATTACAATGAAATAAAAGACATTCAGATTAGAAAGGAAGTAAAACTATATTTATTCGCAAGTGACATCATCTTGTATGCAGAAAATCCTAAGTAATGCAATTAGAAAACTATTACGTGGCTCAGCCTGCAATCCCAGCACTTTGGGAGGCCAAGACGAATGAATTGCCTGAGCCAGCAGGGTTCGAGACCCCCCTGGGCAACTTGGTGAGACCGCATCTCTACAATAAATCAAAAACTAGCTGGCGTGGTAGCGCGCGCCTGTAGTTCCAGCTACTTGGAAGGCTGAGGCAGAAGGATCGCCGGAGCCCAGCAGGTGGAGGCTGCAGTGGCCGGGAGCATGCCACTGCACTCCAATCTGGGCGACAGAGTGAGATGCCAATTCAAAAAAAAAAAAAAAAACTATTACAACAAATTAGTTTAGTAATATTACAGGGTACAAAATCAATATACAAAAAAAATTATATTTCTACATACCAGCAATGATCAATTCAAAAATGAAATCAGAAAACAATTCTATTCAAAACAGCATCAAAAACTAATAAAATACTTAGGAATAAATTTAACGAAAAATGCAAAACTTGTCCTCTTAAGACTAAAAAATATTTTTGAAAGAAATTTTTAAAGACCTAAATAAATTGAAATACTTATATCTGTAGATCAAAAGACTTATAATATTGTTAAGAAAGCAAGACTCTCCAATTTGATCTATAAATTTAACATAATCTGCATTAACATCTCAGACAGTTTTTTTACAAAAATTGACAAGATACCCTAAAATTCATATGGAAAAGCAAGGAACCAGAATAACAGCCACAACAACAAAAACTTGATAAAGAATGAAACTAGAGGAGTCACACTTTCTAATCTCAAAACTTACTCAAAAGCTTTAATAATCAAGACAGTATGGTACTGGCATATGGACTGACATAGAGGTCAATGGAATAGAATAGAGTGTCCAAAATTATGAACTTTGCAGCAACTTAGATAGACTTAGAGTCTATAATATCCGTGCTTGTTTATGTTTCCATATGAATTTCTGTATTGTCATTTCCAGGCCTGACAAGAATGTTGTTGGTAACTTAAAGGGTATTGCATTGAATCTGTAGATTGCCTTTGGTAGAATGGACATTTTAACAATGTTGATTCTTCCTATAGACACTTCTCAAAAGAAGATACACGGGCAGTCAACAGACACATGAAAAAGTGCTCAGCCTCACTCATCATCAGAGAAATGCAAATCAAAACCACATTGAGATACCACTTAACCCCTGTAAGAATGGCCATTATTAATAAAACAAATAACAACAGATGCTGGCAAGGATGTGGAGAAAAAAGAACGCTTCTACACTGCTGGTGGGAATGCAAACTAGTGCAACCTCTCTGGAAGACAGTGTGGCAATTTCTGAAAGAACTAGAAATTGACCTTCCATATGACCCAGCAATTCTCCTATTTGGAATATACCCGGAGGAACTCAAATCACTCTACAAAAAAGATACCTGTACACGTATGTTTGTTGCAGCTCTACTCACAATAGCAAAAGCATGGAACCAACCATGTTGCCCATCAAAGCTGGACTGGATTAAAAAATGTGGTACATATACACAATGGAATATTATGCAGCCATAAAGAAAGACAAACATATGGATTTTGCAACAACTTGGATGGATTTGGAGTCAATCACACTCAGTGATCTACCACAGAAACAAAGAACAGAGTACCAGATGTTCTCACTCATAAGCAGACCTTGAACAATTATAATACTATAAGAAAGGGATTGACAGTAGTTGGAAACTGTCAGGGGAGGAG
>CAUYQG010134158.1:0-13271 GCA_963574415.1 Tarsius wallacei | reverse complement strand
TGCCTCCTTTTTTTTTTGAGTTGGAGTCTCACTCTGTCACCCAGACTGGAGTGCAGTGGCTGCTCCCAGCCACCGCAGCCTTGACCTGCTGGACTCTGGCGATCCTTCCGCCTCAGGCTTCCAAGTAGCTGGAACTACAGGCGCGCGCTAATTTTTTGATTTATTGTAGAGATGAGGTCTCGCCAAGTTGCCCAGGAGGGTCTTGAACCCTTGGGCTCAGGCATTTCACTCACCTCAGCCTCCCAAGGCACAGGTTTACAGGCTGAGCCACTGAGCCTGACTTGTATTTATTCTTAATGTCTAAACTTGTCACCTTCAAGGTACTCTCTGTTTGATGCAATACATTTATTGAGATGCTCTTTCCACTACTCAAAACAGTTTTTGAAATTGTCAACTTTGACGCCTTTTAGTGCTTCTGTTGTTTTTTGTTTCGTATCTTCCAGATTGGCACAACATTTCCCCTTCAGAACTTTTTTCATCCGAGGAAACAAAAAATTTGTTGCTAGGGGCAAGATTGGGTGAATAGGAAGGGTAAAGCGCGGGGTCATGCTGTTTTTGGTCAAAAAGTGCTGAACATTAAGTGCAGTGTGGGCAAGAGTGTTGTCATGGTGTAAGAACCAGTTACCTGTTTGTCACAATTCAAGACACTTCTTCCACAAATTGTGATGCAAACGTCTCAAAAATTCCAGATAAAAAACTTTGGTTGATTGATTTGGAAAAACAAATTCCAAGTGTAGTACTGGGAACCCACCCACCAAAAAATAATTCCAGTTTTTGGGTCCCCTCTCATATGTTAGGCCACAAAACAAGTTTCGATAAATTTTAAAAAACTGTAACATCAAGCACCTTCTCAGACCACAATGGACTATAATTAGAAATAAATATCAAGAGGAACTTTTAAAACTATACAAATACATAAAAATTAAACAACATGCTTCTAAATGCCCACTACTGCAATGAAGAAATTAAGATGGAAATAAAAATTCTCGAAACAAATAAAAATGAAAAACAACATATAGCAATATCAGTGCTAAGAGGAAAGTTTACAACAAAAGCACATCAAAAAGTAGAAATACTTCAAACAATCTAACAATGCACCTCAACAAGCTAGAAAAGCAAAAACAAACCAAACTCAAAATTAGCAGAAGGAAAGAAATAATAAAGATAGGGCAGAAATTAAAAATAGACTGAAATAAAATATAAAGGATTAAACAAATGAAAAGCTAAACAAAATTGATAAACCACTAGCTAGACGAACCAAGAAAAGACCCCAAAAAATAAAATCAGAAATCAAAAGAGATATTACAATGATACCACAGAGATACAAAAGATCATCAGAGAGTATTATGAACAACTATGTGCTCACAAACTGGAAAACCTAGAGGAAATGGATAAATTTCTGGAAATATATGATCTCTCAAGATTGAATTAAAAAAAAAAAGAAAACCGGCCAGGCTCGGTGGCTCAGCCTGTAATCCCATCACTTTGGGAGGCCGAGGCGAGTGGATTGCCTGAACCTGCAGGTTCGAGACCCACCCGGGCAACTTGGCGAGACCTTGTCTCTATGATAATGAAAAATAAGCTGGGCATGGTAGCGCACGCCTGTAATTCTGGCTACTTGGAAGGCTGAGGTGGAAGGATCACCGGAGCCCAGCAGGTCGAGGTTGTGGTGGGCAGGAGCATGCCACTGCACTCCGGTCTGGGCGACAGAATGAGACTCCAACTCAAAAAAAGAAAAGAAAACCCAAACAGACCAAGAGTGAGCAGTGAGAGTGAATCAATAATAAAGTCTCCCAACAAAGAAAAATCTAGGACCAGACAGATTCACTGCCAAATTCTACCAAACATACAAAGAAGAACTGGATACCAATCCTCAAACTATGTAATCCAAACAAAACGAAGAGGAGGAAATTCTCCCAACTCATTCTGTGCAGTCAGCATTACCCTAATACCAACTAGACAAAGAGATGACAAAAAAAAAAAGAAAACTACAGTCAATATCCCTGAAGAACATTGATGTAGAAATCCTCAACAAAATACTAGCAAAATACTGCATCATATAGTGCATCAAAAAGATGATACAGCTGGGTTCAGTGACTCAGTCTGTAATCCCGCGCCTTGGGAGGCTGAGGTGAGTGGACTGCCTGAGTCCGCAGGTTCGAGACCTGCCTGGGCAACTTGGTGAGACCTCATCTCTACAATAAATCAAAAAATTAGCGGGGTGTGGTGGTACGCGCTTGTAATTCCAGCTACTTAGAAGGCTGAGGCGGAAGGATTGCTGGAGTCCAGCAGGTCGAGGCTGCGGTGGCCGGGAGCGGCCACTGCACTCCAATCTGGGCAACAGAGTGAGACTCCCAACTCAAAAAAAAAGATAATACACCATGATCAAGTGGATTTATTTCAGGGAAGCAAGGATAGTTCAATATATGCAAATCAATAAATGTGATACACCCCATCAACAGAATAAAGAACAAAAGTCATATGGTCATCTCGATAGATGCAGAAAAAGGATGTAATAAAATTCAATATTCTCTCAGGATAAAAACTCACCAGAGCGCAGGAGTTCAAGAGCAGCCTGAGCAACACAGCAAGACCTCATCTCTACAGTAAATCAAAAAACTTAGCCAGGCATGGTGGCGCACGCCTGTGGTTCCAGCTACTTGGAAGGTTGAGGCGGAAGGATCACCTGAGCCTAGCAGGCCAAAGCTGCAGTGGCCATGAGCATGCCACCTCATTCCAGCCTACGTGAAAAAGTAAGACTCTGATTAGAAAAAAAACGAAAACAAAAAAACCCTCAGCAAACCAGGTACGAAGGAATATATCTCAAAATGCTAAAGGCTATATATGATAAACCCACAGCTAGCATATCATACCAAATAGGGAAAAGTGGAAAGTCTTTCTTCCATGAACTGGCGCAAGACAAGGATACTCATATTCAGCACTACTACTCAACATAGTACTGGAAGTCCTAACCTGAGCAATAAGGCAAGAGAAAGAAATAAAAGGCATCCAAATTGGGAAAGAGAAAGTTAAACTGTTTCTCTCTGCAGATGACATGATCTTATATCTACAAAAACAAAACACCCCATCAAGAAACTTTAAGAGCAAATAAACAAATTCAGTAAAGTGGCAGGATACAAAATCAACATACAAAAATTAGCAGTATTTCTATACACCAATAATAAACTAGCCAAAAAAGAAACCAAGAAGGCAAGCTGTTTAAAAATAGCTACAAAAAACACAACAGCAAACAAATCAAGGAATAAATTTAACCAAAGAAATCAAAGAGCTCTACAAGGAAAACTATAAAACACTGATGTAAAAAATCGAAGAGAACACAATCAAATAAAAAGACATCCCATGCTTATAGATTGGAAGAATACCGTTAAACACTGCACAAAGCAATCTACAGATTCAATAAAATCCCTATCAAAATACCAACATTATTTTCACAGAAACAGAAAAAGTAATCTTAAAATTTGTATGCAACCAACAAAGAGTCAGAATAGCCAAAGCAATCCTGAGCAAACTCTCACACACACATACACACACACACAGCTGCAGGCATCACATTTTCAAACTTCAAATTATATTAGAAAACTTTATTAATTAAAACAGTAGATTACTGTCATAAATATAGACCAATGAAACAGAAAACCCAGCAATAAATCCACACAATTATAGTCAAGTGTCCTTCAACAAAGTTGTCACACACACACAAAAACAAACAAAAATGCTGGGCACAGGGGCTTACACCTGTAATCCCAGTACTTTGAGAGGCAGAGGCTAGAGGATTGCCTGAGCCCAGGGATTTGAGACCAGCCTGGGCAACCTAGCGAGACCTCATCTCTACAGTAAATCCAAAAATTAGCCAAGCGTGGTGGTGCATGCCTGCAGTTCAAACTATTCAGGAGGCTGAGGTGGAAGGATCCCCTGAACCCAGCAGGTCGAGACTGGAGTGCACCACTGCACTCCAGCCTGGGTGACAAAGTGAGACTCCTACTAAAAAAAAACCAAAGGCTGAACTTGGTGGCTCAGTCTGTAATTCCAGCACTTTGGGAGGCTGAGGCGAGTGGATTGCCTGAGCCCGCGGGTTTGAGATCAGCCTGGGCAACTTGGTGAGACCTCATCTCTACCATAAATCAAAAACTAGCTGGGTGTGGTAGCACGCACCTATAGTTCCGGCTACTTGGAAGGCTGAGGCAGAAGGATCGCTGGAGCCTAGCAGGTTGAGGCTGTGGTGGCTGGGAACGTGACACTGCAATCCAGTCTGGGCGACAGAGTGAGACTCCAACCACTCCCCTCCAAAAAAAAAAAAAAACCCAAACCAAAACAAACCAAAACCACAAAAAACAAAAACAAAGCTGTCAAGACCATACACTGAGGACAGGACACCATCTTCAACAAACGATGCTGGAAAAACTGGGTAACTGAATGAAACTGGACCCCTATGTCTCACCATCATACAAAAATTGACTCCAGATGGATTAAAGACTCAAATGTAAGACCTCAAACCATAAAATTACTAGAAGAAAACATGGAAACAACTCTATAGGACATTGGCCTAAGCAAAGATTTGTATGGCTAAACCTCAAGAGCACAGGCAACAAAAATAAGAATAGACAAATAGGATGACATTCAACTCATCAAAAATAAACAATATACACAGCGAAGACACAGCCTCTTGCCTGAAAGAAAATACTTGCAATCTACTCATCCAACACAGACCTAATATCCAGAATATACAACTAACTCAAATAACATTAAAAGAAAATACAAAAATGGGCAAAGAACATGAGTAGATATTTCTCAAAAGAAGACATACAAATGGCCAACAGGTGTATGAAAAATGTCAACATCACTAGCATCAGGGACAAGCAAATCAAAACCACAACGATGTGTCATCTTACCAGTTAGAATGGCTATTATTATAAGAAAAAAGTAATAGATACTGGTAAGATGTGGAGAAAAGGGAACTCTTCTACACTGTTGGTGGTAATTATAAATTAGTATAGCCAATGGAAAATATTATGGAGATTTCTCAGAAAACTAAAAATAGAACTAACTACCATACAATTCAGCATTCCCACTACTGCGTATTTATCCAAAATAAGTCACTATAGCAAGGGGATACATGCACTCCCACGTTATTGCAGCACTATTCACAATAGCAAAGACATGAAATCAACCTAAGTGCCTGTCAATGAACGAATGGGTAAAGAAAATGTGGTATATATACACAATGGAATACTATACGGCCATAAAAAAGAACAAACTCATGTAGTTTGCAGCTACGTGGATGGAACTGGAGGTCATTATGTTAAGTGAAATAAGCCAGAGAGAGAAAGACAAACACTGAATGATTCCAGTCACATGTAGGAGTTAAAAAAATTGATCACAAGGAGGTAGACACCAGAGACTGGGAAGGGTGTTTGGGTAGGAGGGGGGAGAGGAAGACAGATTGGTTAAGGTGTATAAACAAAAAGTTAGATCGAAAAACTAAGTTCTGATGTTTGATAGCAGAGTAGGGTAACCACAGATAACAATATGTATTTTTCAAAATAGTCAGAAGAGCTGAAATGTACCCAACACGTAGATATGATACGTACTTGGGTGAGTGATAGGTACCCTAAATACCCTGACTTGATATTACACATTCTTTTTTTTTTTTTTTTTTTTTTTTGAGTTGGAGTCTCACTCTGTCGCCCAGACTGGAGTGCAGTGGCCGTTCCCGGCCACCGCAGTCTCGACCTGCTGGGCTCCGGCAATCCTTCCGCCTCAGCCTTCCAAGTAGCTGGAACTACAGGCCCGCGCTACCATGCCCGGCTAATTTTTTGATTTATTGTAGAGATGAGGTCTCGCTTGCCCAGGCGGGTCTCGAACCCGAGGGCTCAGGCAATCCACTCACCTCAGCCTCCCAAAGCGCGGGATTACAGGCTGAGCCACCGAGCCCGGCTGATATTACACATTCTAAGCACGTAACAATATTCACACGTAGGGGAGGAGGGGAGGGGCAAAAAAAAAAATTCACATGTACCCCCAAAATATCTACAAACATAATGCATCAAAAAATAAAAATATAATAATCTGAAAGGTAAAGTTGGCTAACTTGAAGACATTTTCTAGTCTTGTCTTTAGGAGTAGTTTTGGCAGACTGGAGAAAGCACTGACTGGTGACAAGGAGGAAATAGGGGATAGATATTTAGATGTTCTTATTCTGAAATGTAATTTTATAAAAAGTAATTTGAGTTTAGAGGTAACTGATAAAAAATTAGAACAGACTCTATAGTTACTTTTTAAAATATAAAGGCCTCCTTTTAGTGTGTGAACTTGTATATGTGTATATATAAAAAATATTCTCCCAAAATAATACATGGTAATAATGATAAGAACTAATAATTATTGACACTTATGTGATCAACTCAGTTCTAAGTGCTGCATGTGTAATAACTCATCGAATACATCAACCGTACAAATAGAAAGTATTATTATTATTATCTCTAGTCTACAGATGAAAACTGAGTTACAGAGAAAAAAGTTAAGAAACTCAGACAAGGTCTTATCAGTAAAGAAGCAAGGACATGAAGGCCTGACCCAGGCAATCTGGCTGGAGTCAGCACTTTTCCTTAACTACCACCTGGTTGTATTTTAACAATGATGGATAAAGGAAATATATCATAGCAAAATGTAAAAACAAAACTACTAGCCGGGCTCAGTGGCTCAGTCTGTAATCCCGCGCTTTGGGAGGCAGAGGTGAGTGCATTGCCTGAGCCTGAGGGTTCGAGACCTGTCTGAGCAACTTTGGGAGACCTCATCTCTACAATCAATCAAAAAATTAGCTGGGCATGGTAGTGCGCGCCTGTAGTTCCAGCTACTTGGAAGGCTGAGGCGGAAGGATTGATGGGCCCAGCAGGTTGAGGTTGCGGTGGCCAGGAGCGGCCAATGCACTCCAGTCTGGGTGACAGAGTAAGACTCCAACTCAAAAACAAAAACAAAAACAAAAACAACAACAACAAAAAAACACAAAACTACTGAAGTCAGTAATACGGAAATGACAGTACATTATGCATTGAAATAGCATTTGTGCACATCATTCAAGTCTCATACATTGTTTTAGCTAAATAAAGAATAAAATGAAAAATGTGTGATATGTGTATAGATTTAAAGATCCTTTTAGTAACTCCTGGAGTCCCTAAGTAATCCACTGCTCACAAGTTGGGAGCCCCCTAACAAGAAAATAAGATAATATATAATCAAAGAATATTACGCAAAAGCAGTGAAAAACACTATTACAGAGCTTTGTGAAGGAAGCTTAAACTAAGCGGGAGAATGAAAAAGTATTTTAGTTAGCATTTAGTGAATGGAAGTAAGAACACACACCTTGGGTTTTTAAACAGGGAATAAATCAGTATTGTGGGCTCATGCCTGTAATCCCAGCACTTTGGGAGGCAAAGATGGGAGGATCCCTTTCTAGGAATTCCAGACCGGCCTAGGCAACATAGTAAGACCTCACCTCTACAGAAAAAAATTTAAAAATTAGCTGGGTGTGATGGTGCACGCCTATAGTTCCAGCTACTTGGGAGGCTAAGGCAGAAGGATCGCCTAGACCCAGGATGTCAAGATTGTGGTGAGCTACGATCATGCTACTGAACTCCAGCCTGAGAGACAGTGAGACCTCACCCGACTCAGAAAAAAAAAAGTATCTGGGGAGAAATAATTGTCTGTAGTCCTGGCAGTCCCCAAGTTATAAAAACAACAACAACAACAACAACAACAACAAAACCCAGTGCTTTGTAGTTTGGCAGAGGTACGCAAGACTACAAAGAGAAAGAGAGCCCAGTTAGTTGATTATTAAAGTAGGTCAAGTACAACAGGACGCATTTAACATAGAGCCACACAAATGGAGGGAAAAAAGATAAACCGGAACGGTATCTTAAAGCAGTACCAAGTTTCTGGTGAAGGACACACGTAGAAGACAAAGGAAACAGCAAAGTTAAAGGGTGTCTGAAGTCCAAGGCATGAAGAATCGTGGTGCCACTGATCCAGTCAGGGGAGGGAATTTGGTCATGTGGGGTCTGAGGCGAGGATGGTGCAATGTGTGAAGAATTTTTTCCCCAGGCGGCTAGAAACACAGCGGTGGGATCTGGGTTAGTAGTCATGTCTAGGGATATAACTCTATCTACAGATTATATACAGGCTCCATAAGTCACTGAAGCCTCAGGTATGGTCAAGTTTTCTGGGGGGTGGGAAAGAGCAATGCAGAGTACGAGTTAGCAGCCACAACCCGAGTACTGACGAAGAGGAGAGAAAGTCATTTTGGAACAGAAAGGGACCTGGGTGTCATTAACTCTACGGTGAATCAGAGGTACAAAACACCTGAGGTCAGAGAGGAAATGGCAGAATAGGGACAGAAAGCCACCAGGTAGCCTCCAGCAGGCTGACAATCCTTAAGGAAATTATATTTACCATTAGACATTTCTTCCAAGTAAATAAAAGTTAAAGCAATATTGACAACTGTTTTATTACCTTAATAACATCATCAGCTTCTCCAGCAATAGGTTTTGATTTGAGTTCTTCAATTTCTTTCTCCAATTCTAAGCAATGAAAAAATAAAGAATTCCAGGTCAGAAATGAAGAATATAATTACTAGGAAACTGATAAGTACATTATTTTAAAAAACCCCAAAACCTACAAATTAGAGCATATTTAAGAAGCAGATACTTTGAGAAAGTATTAACTTCATCCACATAATAGTATTACCCTCCCCCCTTTTTATTATGGAAAACTTCCAACAAATAGAAAAGTAGAACAGTATGATTAATCTCTATGCACTCGTCACTACGCTATAGCAATTATTAGATGGCCAATTTTGTTTGCTCTCAATCTGTACTCATTTCCGCCTCACTGCTTTTCTTTTCCTTTTTTTTGATTTGGAGTCTCACTCTGTCACCCAGACTGGAGTGCAGTGGCCACTCCCGGTCACTGCAGCCTCGACCTACTGGGGCTCCGGCGATCCCTCCACCTCAGCCTTCCGAGTAGCCGGAATTACAGGCCCACGCTACCACGCCCAACTGATATTTTGATTTACTGTAGAGATGAGGTCTCGCCAAGTTGCCCAGGCAGGTCACGAACCCGTGGGCTCAGGCAATCCACTCACCTCAGCCTCCCAAAGTGCTGGGATTACAGGCTGAGCCACCGAGCCCGGCTTCTTTTCTTTTTTTTTTGGGTTGGAGTCTCACTCTGTCACCCAGACTGGAGTGCAGTGGCTGCTCCCGGCCACTGCAGCCTCGACCTGCTGGGTTCCGGCGATCCCTCTGCCTCAGCCTTCCAAGTAGCTGGGACTACAGGTACACGCTACCACGCCTGGCTAATTTTTTGATTTATTGTAGAGATGAGGTCTCGCCAAGTTGCCCAGGTGGGTCTGGAACCCGCGGGCTCAGGCAATCCACTCACCTTGGCCTCCCAAAGCGCTGGGATTACAGGCTGAGTCACAAGCCCAGCCTGCTTTTCTTACTCATCCTGATAATTGTGAAGCATATCCCAGACATCATATTATTTTACCTGTATTTCTTACTATATAATCTTAAAGCAAAACCCCTATATTAACATTTATTAAGCATAAATGTTAGTCTGAGCATTTCATTATCACATATCTAGATCTCAAGCCTAGAACATTTATCACAGGGTGATCCAAACTCCCAAAACGTAATTTGACCTTTTCTAGTAAATAAGTCTTGGCTCTTAGGCTAAACAGTTAAAATTTGAAAGTCAATGGAAACCAAGAGCTCGCGCATATATACTAAAAAAAGACATTTTTTTTTCCTATGGACTAAAAAGAAAAGGAAACCAAATAGGGAATCAATCAACTTCAGCAGATAAATATGCCCCAAATTTCCATGAATAGAAATCTTTTATTACTTTACTTGAGGATTCTTTTTAATCTCTTTGGGCTTACTCCCGTGTGTCTCTATTATTTCAACTGACTTTTAAAAAGGCTTTACAGTCAGGCTCGGTGGCTCAACCTGTAATCCCGCGCTTTGGGAGGCTGAGGTGAGTGGATTGCCTGAGCCCGCATGCCTGTAATTCTGACTACTTGGAAGGTTGAGGCGGAAGGATCGCCGCAGCCCAGCAGGTCGAGGCTGCGGTGGCCGGGAGCGACCACTGTACTCCAGTCTGGGCGACAGAGTGAGACTCCAACTGAAAAAAAAAAAAAAAAAAAATTGCTTTACTTGTAAGAATCTAAAAATCCACATAAAGGAAAAAATGCCTAACACATTAAAAAAAATCCCTCTCCTTGACTTTATTCTAATAACTCAAAAGTAACTGCAGCTTAGAGATGTGAGAGAATATATAAATCAGAAATAAATGGTTAGAATATTACTTAACATTCTACACAGCCTAAGACGTATTTGGAATCACTAGAAGACCAAAAAACCCCATTTTCCCTATGATTAAATGAGACTGCAGTCAAGATGAATGTTTTCAACCCAATACCTGTACACCTTGATTTAGCTTTCTGTATTAGCATCATCTGCTTCTTGGCAAACTTGATGAGATCTTCCTTGGGCAGTATTTCCAGCTGAAAGAAGTGGTCATGTTACCAACTTGTTATAACTCATGTTTCTAGTACACCACAAAAAAGAAACATAAGGTCTGCCTAAAAATAAACACATTCTACTGAAATCTCTATGCTAATTTTGTTCCACATTTTTAAAAATTAGCAAATGTAACCACAACTCAATAATTATTAGTTATGCAAACACTAAAAATGTAAACATTAGTGACGGAACTACTATGAAATGTAAAAACAAGCACAGATCCTCTTACAGATGTCATAAGTTGACAATTTCAAACTTAGGAATAAAACTAATGCTACTAAAAATTCCTTAGGGCTGTAAAATTATTTCATTCTATTCAAGGCTCAAAGAAGTCTTTAGTCACATTAAGATTTAAGCATAATTACAGCAGCAAAATGAACCAGATGGGCTTTAACACAAAAATTAAGCTTTACCACTTGGGAAAATTACTTCACCCCGAGGTCTCAGTTTTCTCATCTGTAAAATGAAGATAACAACAGAACCTACCTCATGGTTACCATGAAGCTTTTTTTTTTTAAGTTTAGAAAATATAACTTATTTAGAAAGTAAACTGGAGAAAGAGGGAGGGGAGGGGGCCAAAGCTTAAGAAAACACTGCCTGGCCATGGCTCAAAGAGCACACGGCCACACCGTAGCTCAGCAGGGCAATGGCTTCAGTCACCGAATGCAGTGCTTCGACAAGTGCCTGAAACTCAGCATCCAAACGATAAACCTCAGCAGTAAACCACTACCTTTCCGAACCACTGCACGCCAAACAGAGCCCAGGGCCATACGACCGGACTAACTCAACTCTCTTTTCACCGCGTAGGAACCGGAGCTCACAGAACACAGCCCCTTGGTTTCTACCCTACGTCGCTGTTCCTTCCACTACCCCACGGCATCAACCTCCAGGGACTAGACTGCTCGGTGTCATGTTTGCAACGTCTGCAGGATCTCTTCAGCAGTGCTACCCAGCAGCAGGAAGTAAACAAAAAGTCATGTCTCTCTCTACCAGGAAACTTAAAAAAAAAAGAGGAGCAGGAAACAGATGGATGACCGTGTCCATCAAAACGGAGACCTCCCGGAACCAGGCTATGTCAGAAAGAAAACCCCAACGGGCCGCCCCTCTCCGCACGCCGGCTTCCCGACTCGCCGCCCTCCCCCCCTCGAGGGCGTCTGCCGGCCCGGCGTCCTCGTCACCTTCGACTTCCCGGTCCCCGGGGCGGCCGGCGAAGCCACTCCATCGTGGGCCGGATCCTGCAAGACACAAGCAGACCCGGGCGTCGGGAGGGCGGTCTGCCCACTCCCAGGCGAACCGGCGAAGCCTTTCGGCGGAGGCGAGAGGCGGCCAGGAGGGCGGGGGCTGCCGCCGCGGCGCGGGGCTCCGGACGCCGGGAGCGGGCGGCCGCGCCCCGCCCCGCACCCCGGCCGCCGCGCGGCACGCTCGGCGGGAGGCGCGGCCCGGCCCGAGCCCCACCGCCCCACCGCCCCGGCCGCGTTACCTCCATCGCGCCCGCCGGCCGCGACCCCGCCGCTCCGCGTCCCCGAGACCCGGCGCCGCGGCCGCCGCGGCCCCTCGGCGTGCGCCCGCCTCTGACGTAGCCCCGACCGCGGGTCAGAGGTCGCGCTGGCGGGGCGGCCCCGCCGCCCGCGTCTCCATGGCGACGGCGCGGCGGCTTCCGCTTCCGCCTCAGCGTCCGGGGCGGGCCCTCGCGCGGCCTGCCGGCCGGGGCGCCGCCGGCCCGCGGGCCTCCGGGCGGCGCGGGGGCGTGCGCGGGCTGCCCCGGGGCCCCGGGGCCCGCCGCCGGGCGCTGCGAGGAGGGCCTGCGGAGGCCGAGCCGCGGGCGCCCGACGGACGCCCCTCCCGAGGAGGCCCGGGCGGGGCGCGCGGAGGCGGCGTGGCCGGCCGGCCGGGCTCGCGCCCTCACCGCGGGGCGCCCCGTCGGGGTCCGAGCCCGGCCCGTCCCCGCCCGCCTCCCACTCTGAGCCGGGGAGCCGAGGCCGTGGCTGGCTCCTCTGCGGGCGAGACGGCGGGAGGACGCCGAGGCCGCGGGGCGGGCCGGGAGGAGGAAGGGCCCCGAGCGGCCTCGCCACGTCGCCGCCGCGCCCCGGGCCGCGCGCGGCGGCCGCGGGCTTCGGCCGGGAGGCTGGCGCGTCCTCCCTTCCCGGGGGTGCGGTCGGAGCAGCGCGCGGCCCCCGGCTGTCGGCGGCCTGGAGGGCGGCCCGGGGACCGGGGTGGCCGCGGGGAAGGGGCCGCGCCGCGGGAGGCCTGCAGCCGGAGGCCCGACCGGGGTCCCTTTCGTCGAGCGAGCCGGTCGCCGTGCGCACGCCTGTTTGCGGAGGAACGGGTTCCGACTCGTGAAAAGAAGAGGCCTGTGTGGGGAGACAGCCTGAGCACGTGTCCGCGAATCTGGACGTTGTGCGGGGTTGTGCAATGGGCGACTTTCCTACTGGGCTGGAAGAATCATCATCTCAGGCAGCTTTTTAGAAAGCTAATTCCTTTTTTTTTTTTTTTGAAGAAACGGGAGCTCGTCACTCTGGCTGGAGTGCGGTGGTGCCGTGGTCGCTCACTGCAGCCTCGAACTTCTGGACTCGAGCCATCCCTCTGCGTCAGCCTCTAGAGGTGCTGGGACTACAGGCACGTGCCACTGTGCCTGACTAAGCTGTAAAAATTTGTGGAGACAGGGTCTCGCTG
>CAUYQG010134147.1:0-13618 GCA_963574415.1 Tarsius wallacei | reverse complement strand
ATTTTTTTTCCCCCCCTTTTTTTTTCTGGGGCTATATTTTTTTCTTTTTTTTTTTTTTGGTTTTTTTTTAAATAATTGTTTGTTTTCCCAATTTTGGACCGGTTTTTCCTTGGCCCCCCCCCCCCCCCCCCCCCGCTGAAATTACTCCTTTCTTTCAGTATTTTTAAAAGTTTGCTCTATTGCCTTTTGGCCTCCATTTTTTTTCTGATGAGAAGTAAATCTTTTTTTTTTTTCATTTTCCTTACTTAGATGCTTTTAAGATTTTCTATTAATTCTTGGTTTACTATGAAAAAATCTAGGTGTGGTTTTTCTATTATTTCTTTGCTTGGGGTTCATTGAGCTTCTTTTATCTGTAGGTGGATGAATTTCGTTAAATTAGAAAACATTTTGGTCATTATTTTAAAAATACGTATTTTTCTGTCCCTTGTTCTGTCTCTTCTTCTCATAAGACTTTAAATATATAGTAGATCATTTTATATTGTTTCACAGGTAGTACTATGCTGGAGTTTATTTGCACCAGTTGACAATAACTAATTGTTAAATTTTCTGAAATTCTATGAGCCAGATGTTGAAATGGCTGTGGCTACAGTGGAAGAATTTATACCCTGGAAATGACTAACATTACCAACAAGACGTGTGTTTTTTTGTTGTTGTTGTCTGTTTTTCTGTCTTTCTATTGGGAAGCCAGTTGTTAAATATTTACCTGTACATTGCTTAGTGATTTCTATCATTTCTCTTGCCCTAGTCTCTATCTTCAAGGAGCTATTTCAGTGTATTTGGTTAAACATTCAGGTGACTTAAAGATAATTCTATAAATTCTCCTCTCTTCCCTCATTCTGCCGTATGACTTTATTCTTAGGTAATGTCTTATGTGCTTGCAAGGCTATATCTCTAAGCATATTATGTCTATACACAGTGAATAATTAATTGTAAAAAAATTTGCTGAACGATAATATACTTGTTCCTAATCATGCCAGACTTCATGCAACCGTTAACTTTCTTACCAGTTTTGTTGGTTTCTTCATATCTTTATTTGTCATTAATTCATTCTTCCTCTGTAGTTGCTTAAGGGATGAAGGCATTCTTGGGTACCTTTCTCCAAAAAGAGTTTATCCCTTTCTATAATTTATTTCCATTTCTGTGGGTTATTTCATTTCAGATCAATACATATATTTATATTTATATATAATATATAGTTATATATATATGAAATCTTATCTACTTGTTATTGCTTTTAAGAAGAGATTTGCATTCTCTTATGATTTCTTTTAAGCCTAACCAGGAGCAGGAATACTGATTGATTTATTTTTTTAATCTCAAATACCCTACTAAGGAAGTGCATGTTAAGTGTCTATTATATAAATACATAGTATGAGTTTCCTCAATGGTTTCGAATAAACCCCAAACAAACAAACAAAAACATCTTTTGAAATTCTATTAAATTTAAAAAATTTATTAATTCGCCCTTTTGAATGTACTGATTTTGATAAACAGAGCTTATTAGTCAGAAAATGCTAGGTTTTACTGTGACAAGCAATGACAACAGCAACAACAAAGCCCTCCAACTTTTCAGAGGTTTACAAAAACAAATATATATATATATATATATTTGATAAATATATATATATATATATTTGATAAGTTTTCATTGCAGGTTCATTGCTGCTCTACTCCGTGTGACTTCACATTGACCAGAAGTTAAACATATGGCAGATTAAAAAAACAGAAAAAGGATATGTTGGTTTATGGATTATCACTTTAAGCACACTTAGCATAAAGGAAGAACTCTTCTTCTTGGGTATCATTAGTCAAAGCAAGTCACATGTTCAAATTCGATGTCAGTGACTCACAGAAATATTGTCGCTTCCCAAGATAGGCAGCAAATATTTTTAAATCTATTACTAAGCAGGCTACAGTTGATCAATCACATAATTTTGAACATATTGCATAGTATTGTATATGAAGAGGTTTGAGTTAACGTGTACTAAGCTGAGTATATCAAATACAAGCTAAGTAGAAGTCGTATATCTTCTGTTAAATTCCTGCAATAAGTTTTATTCTTATGATTATCAGTGCAGTAAAAAGTTGGAGGGACAGATATCAGTGGATCTCAGATTTATATGTACGTAATTTAAGCTTACTTAGATATGTTATTTCTGTTATTCTAGAATCATATATATATATTTTTTTTATTTTACAGATGTGGAGTACTATTTAGGGTTAGGTATACAAATGGTCATTATGCAGGTGCCCTTGTTGATGAGGTGTGCTCCTCCCTCCCTACTCTGGTAATTTTCCACTACTAGCCAATCCCTTTCCTGTAGTATTATGATAATTGTTCAAGATTCACTTATGAGAGAGAATATGTGGTACTCAGTTCTTTGTTTCTGTGATTAATCACTGAGTATTATATATAGAATCATACTTTAAATAGAGGGAGACAAACAGCCAGTTCTAACTTTAAGATTCTATATCTGCATGGTTTCCATTTCTTACATAAAATATTTAAATACTACTATCAATATACATTTGAGACTTTAGTCTGAAATCTATTATTTGATAAACATTTCAAGTACTTATTGTAATATTTTTGTTTTAATTGCTTTTTCAAATAAATTTTCAGGAGAGTTGATTATTCTGAGCTATCTAACAATTAGTCAAAAAAAATTTTTTTTTTTGAGTTGGAGCCTCACTCTTGTCACGCAGGCTGGAGTGCAATGGCATGCTCATGGTCACCACAGCCTCAACCTGTTGGGCTTAGGCAATCCTTTCTCCTCAGTCTTCCAAGTAGCTGGAACTACAGACGCACGCCACTATGCCCAGCTGGTTTTTGTGACTTATTGTAGAGATGAGATCTCACCAAGTTGCTCAGGCTGTTCTCGAAACCGCAGGCTCAGGCAATCCTCTCACCTCAGCCTCCCAAAGTGCTGGGATTACAGGCTGAACCACTGCGCCCAGCCTTTCTTTCTGTTAAATTTTAATTCTAAAGATGTGGGATACAATTCAGGGTTAGGTATACAAATAAAAACATGTTTTTCAAAAATGTAATATATATTTTTAAAAACAAGACTTGATTGACCATTTAAGTAATGCTGTAACAGTTGCTTACATCATTAGCTCTTTGTTGTTAGTATTTTAGTTTATTACTAATATCTGCTCAATTATTAGTATATATTGTGCTATTGGTATGACTTGGATGATAAAATGACAAAATATTACTTTGCTTTTAAATGAACAACTCTTGTTTTATAGTCATAGCTGAAATATAGCATAAACTAGTTACTACTAAAGTGTTCACTTCAAAAATTCATGTCAGCATTAGATATAAAACTAATACATGGAATACAAAAATGGATAAAGTTAATTTTATCTTTTACATATTTTTATCTTTGTTTTGAACATCTACTCTGGACCAGTGCTAATGCTATACAGTTTTCATTGAGCTTGTTTGATGTAGCAGGCATTGTGGTATGTGATTTTCATGTGGTAACTCATTTAAACTAACAAACTCATGAGTTTGGTGTTATTATTACTCCCATTTTTTCATGCAGAACTCAATAGTAGAGAGGTTATATGCTTTGTCTGAGGTCACACAATAGGTGGTAAAACAGAAATTCAATCCCAGGTCTTTCTGACAGCAAAATTTATGCTTGAAATCAATGTTTTCCTAACTAAAATGTTCCCACAAATTACTGAGAGATTATATTGCTCTTAAGATTTGGAAGGTCTAGAGTGCAGCATGGCTTTCTCTGCTCCTATCAAGCTCTCAGGTGATAACGATGCTAATTCTCAGACATTTATTTATTTATTTATTTATTTACTTATTTATTTATTTTTTGAGTTGGAGTCTCACTCTGTTATCCAGACTGGAATGCAGTGGCCGCTCCCGGCCACCGCAGCCTCTACCTGCTGGGCTCCGGCGATCCTTCAGCCTCAGCCTTCCAAGTAGCTGGAACTACAGGTGCACACTATCACGCCCAGCTAATTTTTTTATTTATTGTAGAGATGAGGTCTCGCCAAGTTGCCCAGGTGGGTCTCGAACCCGCGAGCTCAGGCAATCCACTCACCTCAGCCTCCCAAAGCATGGGATTACAGGCTGTACCACAGAGCCCGACTAATTCTCAGGCATTTAAAAAAATATTTAACTCTGTCTTTCTGTCTCTCTTTCATCTCTTACCCTTAGTAATTTTCCACTCAGCTTTACTGAGGTATATTTTAGAAGTACATCTCTGACTACATTTTGGGAAGCAAGGCTCTAAATTCCCATACTGTCTACACATTTCTGCTACATGTCTACACAGAGAAACAATAGGTTTTTCTAGGTGACAGTAAAATTAATAAGAATTGTCTTTCTAACATACTTGCCTATACTCCAATTCTCCAATAAGCTTCTCCCCAAATCACCAGCCCCATATGGCATCCTCTAATTACTCAGTAACCTAATATCTTTAAGCTTCCATGTTTTTGTTCTTTAATTTAAAGGGTTGGTTTTTTTTGGTGTTGTTTTATTTTGCTGAAGCACCCATTGTTTCTTTCTTGCAAAGACTTAAATCTGTATTGTCATTTTTTTTTGTTTCTTAAAAATTGATTAATTTGTGCCCCAACTTCATCAAAATACCCCTTGCTTTATGTTTGGAAAACGGATTTTTTTTTTTTTTTTTTTTAGCAACAAGAAAAATCTGTCTGAATGTAAATCTATTCATTTTAATTACGAATGAACAGAAGTGGAATTAATAAGTTAATTCTCCGAGTGATGTCAGCATTTTTAAAAAAAGTCTTAAAACAGTCTCATGAGATTTGTCCTTGTTGGAGTTGTAGGAAATGAGGTTAATCCAATAATTCTTAACTTACATCATGTGAACTACCACGTGGGCCGACCCTGATTAGGTTTTATCCACAAAAACAGATTTCCCTAAAACCCAATCAGAAAAGAAGTAATAGAGGGAGAGTTTAATCCATACTTTTAAGTTTTTAACTGGTGGATATTAGCTAATCTGTTTAACTTCAAAAAGACAGCTGCTTACCTGACTCACTTGTTATTTCTTATGGATAGCAACAACTCTATTTAGTATTTGACCCCTAAAGTCTCATTGAACCTTTTTAAATACAGATGGACTTTAATAAAATACCTTGAGTATTAATAATATTATTTCTTCTTTTTCTGTCAGTTCTTTGATATGTTCTTCCTATGTGTTTTTCTTTTTTGTTGGATTCTGCATATATCGTGTTTCTGATAAGCATTGTCTAAATCACTTTGTCCTCTCTCACAGTTGGCATTTTTAAAAAGTCTGATAATTTTGTGTTGCTTCCTTTAGAACTTGGTCTCCTGAGCATTTTAAATCTAATGATGTTATGATCACTCGATCTCAGATGTTCCCAGTGTGAAGCTTATTTAACATACTTGGCACTCTTTCAGGGATGAAGTCCAGAATTCATTGGAGTCATGTTGGCTGCTCAACAGACTATAGAGAAAAGCAATCCTGATATACAGGCCCTGAGGAAACTTGGAGTCTCTTCGTTCCCTATTGCTGCCAAAGCTAGTTTCTCTAATAATATACCAGCAATGGAAATTCTCATGCAAGCCCTATTTTTAGCATAAATCTTGGAATATAACCCAGTTATCTTGTTCTAAAGTCTTGGGTGGGATTTAGATGTGGAAGCTAGTCTTCTGCATCTGTTTCTTTATAGCCATCTGTTGTTCTGGCTGTCTCTGTATCTTTGATCCTCTTTACAGTTTCCTTTACATCTCAGAATCAACATTCCTGCACTTGAAATTGCTTCTCATGTCCCTTGAACTGCTACAGTCAATAACATGGGTTCTCAAAAGTGGGTTTGAGGAAAGTATGCATGCGGTAGGTATATTGATTCTGTTTTTTTTCCCACAAATTCCAGTGAACACATGGTCTCAGGAAAAATCCAGTCCATATACTTGAACATGCAATTGTTCTAAAGTAACACATTTTATTAAAAAGAAATATAATTTGTGTTCAAACTAAAGCAAGTATACCTTGGTACAAAACATATGAGAAATTAACCTCAAATATTTTTACCCAAGAATGATGACAGTATTTAAATGTAATTTATCTTTGACTTTTTCCCATACCTATTAATATCATATTATGACATATTTAAATATTATATTATTATGTTTTAATAACATTTATTATAATCCCTATTCTTTTTGAAAATGACTTAATTATTGTTCTGTCATCAAAACAGTTAATTTGGACTCTGAATTCCAATTTTTCTTTGTAATATTGTGAAATCATCTTGATCTAATCATATTTATAACTAAGGGAAAAGAGTCTTGAAAATTAAAAATTATGACTGTTCTGATATGGGAAATCAGAGAGTTATACTTTTTTTCTTAAATAGCTGACTTTTATGACATTAAAGAGAGGATACAAAAGAAAAAAGATTTTAAGCAAATATTTAAAATAAATGTTTCAAAATGTTACTAATTTTTCTCAAATGGCTGCTCAATTAGATATTCCTGAGACTTACTGACAACTCACATAGGCCAAGGCATATTCTAAAAACTTCCTGACATATAGACTATGTGTAATATATAGGTTACTACTAGATAATATAATGAAGATATTTTAAAATTTTACTAGCCTGACACAAAAGTTGAGTATGTATTTTTTAAATATGGACTTCCACATTTAGATAAATTGAATAAGATTGAATAGATTTATATTGCCATCTTAAATAAGCAAAAATATATAAAAATACTGGTTGTTCAGACATTAGACATCAGGCAATATAGGTCAATGACCTCAGAGAGGTGAACAGCAAACCTGGGAAGGCTCCAAATTGCCTGTCTATAGAAAGTTTCCAGGCGGCAGTAAAATGAGAGAAAGTCCAGAGCTTAGTGGACTAGCTGCATTACAAAGACAGAGCTGAGAATTTAGGAAGGCCAAGGTGGCTAGAATTCACTGGGCAGAGTACTGAAGAACATCCAACTTAGAGTGATAGTCTCAGAAATCTTCAAAGCATTCCTCTGGAGTCATCAGCTATTAAATAAATACAGATGAGTATATGCATGTGAGGCAACTATTTGAAGCAAGAAAAGGAGTGACAGAAATGAAGCAGGATGAACAATAAATGTCCTTAACACAGGGATGAATATCATTCGCTTTCTTAAACTACTAAAGTAAAGAAATATCATAATAATAAGCTATTGGAAAACCTAGTTGGAATAGAACATTCTCAGTTGTGGAGACAAAAAGGCCATCGATGAAAGGTTGCTCTGGCAACACCTAAAAATAACTTAAACTTTGAAAAAATAAAACTCTTTACAATTAAGTTAACTTTGTCCCAGGACAAAGTTAAAAAAACATTTATAGTAATAAAAAGGTATGTAGAGAACATCAAAGTAAATTTCCAGTGTTTAACATCTAATCAAAGAATACCAGTAATGCATAGATGCAGAAAAGTATGATCAATGAGGAGGAGAAAAAAACCAAAACCAATGAAGAACTAATACAGATGATAAAATGAGTAGATAAGGATATAGAAACAGCTATAAATAATACATTCCATATTATATTAAGTTAGAGAAAAACATGAGCCTTTTAAGAATAGGCATGATGAATATTAAAAACAAAACAAAACAAAAAATGGAGATCACAGAGATGAAAATTATGCCAGAGATAAGCATTAAATATAGAAAACAGCAAAAGAAACACTGCAGAGACATTAGTGAAAATAAGGACATAGTACTACATATGATCAGCAATGAAAGATAGAAGAAAATACCAAAAAAAAACTCTATAGAAATCTTAAAGCACATTGATATAAATGTAACTTAAGTTTCAAGAAAAGAATAGTGACAAAAAAAATACTAAAATAAAAAATAGATACAATTTTACAAATGTTTTTCAAATGATAAATGTATAGATTTAAGAAGTTCAACCAATTCCAGCAGAAAAATCATAAAATTATATCAGAAAACATTATAATCAAATTTCTCATTAGCAGAGATTTAATTTTTTAAAGATAATTCAGAATGAAAGGAAATATTTTACGATTAAGAGCACAGGTAAAAATGACAGCTGACTTTTTATTTGAAACAATGAAAGCCAGAAGACAAACTAGGAACATCATCAAAGTACTCACAATAATTTTTTTGAAAGTTTGTCAATATTTTCAGTGAAAATATCATTTAAAAACAAAAGCTAAATAAAGATAACTTGAGACATAAAAGTGCTGCAAAATGTTATTGCGAGCAGAGTGGCAGCATGCCAACATTTTTTTTTTTTTTTAAAGAAATGCTATCTCATAGAACTATAGACCTCCAAAAAAACAAAAAAAGCCAAAAATGATAAATATGAAGGAAATATCAAAAGCTGTCTTAAAATTTAATTTTAAAGATAATTAACATTTTAAAAAATAGTAACAATTTTTGTCTGGGATATATATATGTACATATATCATATATTATAAATATATATTTGATAAATATGAAAACCAAAGCTCACTGTCTAGAAGAGGGAAAATGAATGCATATAGTTTTAGAGTGCTTATTTTCTATATAAAATATTATTTGATGTTTATATGAGTTAATTATATACTCTACAAATCATAAAACAAATTTGAAGGTATGCTATTAAACCAAGGAATGAAATAAAATAGAATCTTAAAAATAATCAAGAGAGAGAAAGAAAAATGATGAAAAAACAGGACAACACAAATACAAGTCAAATAAAAATGGCTGATTTGAATGCATCATAGCACTAATCATATTAAATATAAGTGGTTTAAACACTGTACCCAAACAAAAATAATTTTCAGGAAGAACAAAACAATGAGATCCTAACGTATGCTGTTCATTTTAAATGTAAAACAAAGATAGTATAAAAATAAATTAGAGGAAAGAAGACTCTATGCTAGCCATTTCTATTCAAAGGGTGTTTATAGTGACATTTTTCATCTTAGAGAGTAAAAATTTCTCATCAAAAAAAATCAGAGAGAGACCTTTTATTATGTCAAAAAAGTAAATTAATAAATATTATATTTCTGTTAAGTCTTTAATATTTATTTTCCTAAAAAATTTCAAGTTGCAAGACATCAATCTTATAAAAATGTAAGAAATAAATTCACAAGTATAACCGAATTATAATATAGGAAATTTCAATATTTCTTTAGCAAAAATGTATAGAACAAAATACACTAAGTCAGGGAGGATAAAAGATTTGAACAATGCCAATAATTCATCTGACCTACTGACATTTATAGAATAGTTAACCCAACAACAGAATACAAATTTCTTTCAAGTAAAAATAGAACATTTATTTACCAAGATAGGCTATATGTGGGACAAGCAAACAAGAATCAAAAAATTTATTTATTTATTTATTTATTTATTTTTGAGTTGGAGTCTCACTCTGTCGCCCAGACTGGAGTGCAGTGGCCGCTCCCGGCCACCGCAGCCTCGACCTGCTGGCTCCAGCAATCCTTCTGCCTCAGCCTTCCAAGTAGCTGGAACTACAGGCGCGCGCTACTATGCCCGGCTAATTTTTGATTTATTGTAGAGATGAGGTCTCGTCAAGTTGTCCAGGCAGGTCTCGAATCCTCGGGCTCAGGCAATCCACTCACCTCAGCCTCCCAAAGGCGCGGGATTACAGGCTGAGCCACCGAGTCCGGCAATTTAAGGGATTTTAAACTGTACAAATTATATTTTCTGATCACAGTCAAATTGAACCAGAAATCAATAAGTGAAAGATATCTGAAAATTCCAATATATTTAAAAACTAAATCATGCATGTCTGAATAACCCAAGGCTCAAATATTAAATTATAATTGAAATCAGAAAACATTTTCACCAGAATAAAATTAAAAACAATGCTTAGAGGAAATGTAGAGTATTGAGACTTATATTAAAAAACAAAATAAAATTTTTAAGTCAGTGTTGTATACAAATTTAGGAGAAAAGAGATGGAAGAATAAATAAAAGCCAAAGCGAGTAGAAGAAACTATATAAAGTTAAATGGAAAAATCAATAAATTAGAGAAGTGAAAAAATAGTGAACATTTAAATTTAAACTTCTTGTTTTGTAAAAATTAAGCAGAAATGATAAATACATATTCAGACTGGTGGGATTAGAGACAAAACAACAAATATTAGGACGGATAAAGAGGGCATCACTATGGATTCCATGGTTACTAAAATGAAATAAAATAACTGATTATTTCAAATAAGCTAAGGTCAATATAATTAAAATAAGTAAAAGGAATACATTATTCAAAAGGTATAAACTATCAAAGTGATGTATTAGCAAGGGTAACATTAATAGTCCTTTGTCTATGAAATAAATTGTCTTTTAGTTTAAAAACCATTTCATGGGCTCCCTCTTGCTTGGGGGTTTTTCTGTCTTCTTAATAAATCCTACTTTCAAAAATAAATAAATGAACAAACAAGCAAACAAATAAATGAAAACAATTTCACAAAGAAAAGAATAGACCTACTTAACTCCCACTGACACATTCTATTAAATACTTAAAAAAATGGCAATTATTTACAAACTCTTAAAGAAATAACAAGAAATGAGATTATTTCCCAATACACTTATTTTATAACCACTTTATCAGAGTATGATTGACATATAAAAACAGGGCATATTTATAGTATACATCTTGATGAGTTTGGGGATAGGTATATCACACAATTTACTTTTTGAGGCCAGCATTATTCTGATAACAAAACCAAACAAAGGCATTACAAGTAAATACATCTATAGACAAAAATTCCTCATAATTATAGATGCATATATTTTAATACACTTTAGCAAATTCTGTTTCTAGAAAATTGTACATTCTATTTATCATGACCAAGTTGATTTCATATAAGTAATGCCAGATTGGTTCAACATTTGGAGATCTGTTAATACAGTTCACCATATTAACATGTAAAAAAATTAAAACCGTACAATAATATCAATATATACAGAAACAGCAGCTGACAACATCCATCACCCATTCGTGGTAAGAAATCAGAACAAATGACAAGAAGAAAAGAATGTCTTTGGTATTATTAAAAATGTACAAAATACTTGCAACTAACATCACAATTAATGGCAAAAGACTGCATTTTCCCCATGTGAACGGAATAATTGGTAAAAGATTAGAACATAGATTTGGTCAAATCAGCACACAAACAGATGCTCCACATCTTCAGAAATATGGGTAAATACAAATTAGAACAACCACACACTACTGCATACCTACTGGAAATAATATAATTTGAAAGAATGACCAAGAATGGTTGGCAAGACTGTAAAGAAACTGGAACTCTTGTTCACTGCTTGTAGCAATATAAGATGAAACAACTAATTTTAAAAACAGTTTAGAAGTTTCTTAAAAAGTTGAACAAAGATCTCTCATTAGGTCCAGTCTCTCCACTTCTAGATGTTTACCTATAGTAACTGAAAGCAAATGCCTACCTAAAAATTGCTCATAAATGGTTATAGTAGCTATGTTTGTAAAAGCCAAAGTAGGCAAAGGCTCATATGTCCATCAATATGAAAATGGGAAAAAAATTGTCATATACATATATTGATATTAGCTCAACAATTAAAATTGATTGAGTAAAGTCAACATAGTGATACATATTGAAAGTATGCATCCTTGATATGGTATGTTAAGAATGACTCTATCTCTGTAATATTCCTAAAGTGTTGTGTATTTGTTTTTATTGGTGAGCTGAAATAATGTTTGACAGAATTCTTCCTTGTAATATTACTTTCACCTCCCTTTCTTGTTTTTTTTAATATTATACTCTTTGGATGAAAGTCACCATGTATAGCTTACATTTAGGAAGTGGCGAGGTATGCTTTACCTCTTTTAGGGCAAAATGTCTATATATGTTATTTGGAATTCTTCTCTATGGTATATTTGTAAATTCTTCTGTCTGTATTTTTAATTCTATAAACTTATATCAGCATGTACTCATATATATATATATATATATTATAATTTGGGCTATTATTTAACAGTATTTTAGGTATTTTGGTAACTGGGAGGTCTTTCAGTTGTCTTTTGTATCCATCCCTTTGACATACCACTGTCATTGTGGGTATATTTATGTATTCATTGATTAGTTGATTGTTTTGGTGCACTTCTTATTTTTTTTAACACCACAAGACACTTCACAATTATGCATATTTCCTGCTCTACTAAAATCAGCTGGTCCTCCAAGAAGCTCTGGTTCTTCATCTTGGAGAAAGTTACTAGAAACCAAGTTCTTGAATTAAGAATGCTCATCATCATTGAAGTGTGATTGCTTCTAGGGCCTCTCAGCTGACAGAGCAAGGACATATATGTGTATATACTAATTTGTGTATTCACACACAATATATATGATTTCTTAAAATAATTTTTTTTTATAAAGATGTAGGGTACAATTCAGGGTTGGGTATACAAATGTTCATTATGCAGGTACCCTTGTTGATGAGATGTGTCTCCCACCCCCTGCAGATTCCCACTACTGCTAATCCCACCCCTGTCCTCCCCTAGCAGTTTCCCACTACTGCCAGTCCCTTTCTTATAGTATTATGATAGTTGTTC
The DNA here is from genome assembly GCA_963574415.1 of Tarsius wallacei. NCBI lineage: Eukaryota > Metazoa > Chordata > Mammalia > Primates > Tarsiidae > Tarsius > Tarsius wallacei. Next base: position 1,052 of record CAUYQG010134147.1, on the reverse strand, counting down.
AAGATCCACTTATGAGAGAGAACATGCGATACTCGATTCTTTGTTTCTGTGACAGATCACTCATTATTATAGCCTCTATTAGTATATGCACATATATGTCCTTGTCAGCAAGTTGCTATGAAGTTCATAATTTTGTCTGTTATGGTTGCATAATATTCTATTGTGTATATGTGAAATTCTAATTCAAAGTTAAACGCATTTCCCTGGACAGTGGTCTAAATACCAATTCTCCAACTGTGTGACTTTGGGCAAGTTGCTTAACCACTCTTTGCTTGTTTTCCTATAGGTAAACTGGAATACTACCACTACTACTACTACTAATAATAATGAAACTAGTACCTATCATGTAAGGTTGTTATAAGGAACAAATGAGTACATATACATGAATACCTTATAATAAGTGCTCAAGAAAATATTGATTAATATCATGCAACACACACCATAAGTCTGAAAGAGAATTATTTGGAAGAGGGTTTGGATGGTGTTTCCTGTGGTCTTTATCACACTGAACTCTTATCAAGACTTTTCCCATCCTTTGTTCATGCCATTGATTTCTGGAACCCAAATGCAGGACTTTATAATCTGTAGCTATTATATTTCATCCTGTTTTCAGTGCTTTATTCAAGTCTTTCTACACCCCTTGAATGTTGATTCTGTCATTGATTCTATTAACTACCACTCCAAATCATATAAAATCAACTGGAAGTTTCCCTGAGTGACTTACTGCTGTCAGTAAGTCTTGTTTGTAGTTGACTATTTGCAAGTATCCTCTGCATCAGTCCAGGTACTTCTTCACCTAGGACTCATGGACAGTTTATGGGATTTATGTTAACCAGGGGCTTGGTGGTCCCAGAATTCCCTATGTCTCATTGGGTTTTTTTTGTTTTTTGTTTTTTTAATATATACAATATTTTTTTATTGTGATATTGAGGGGTACAGTTAAGGGTTAGGTACACAAATATGTCTCGTTCAGGTACCCTTGTTGATAAGAAGTGTCCCCCCATCCCCAGACAGGTATTTACTGCCATTAATCCCTTCCCCTATCCCTCCCA
>CAUYQG010134143.1:0-12737 GCA_963574415.1 Tarsius wallacei | reverse complement strand
TTTTTGAGTTGGAGTCTCACTCTGTCGCCCAGACTGGAGTGCAGTGGCCGCTCCCGGCCACCGCAGCCTCAACCTGCTGGGCTCCAGCGATCCTTCCGCCTCAGCCTTCCAAGTAGCTGGAACTACAGGCACGCGCTACCACGCCCGGCTAATTTTTGATTTATTGTAAAGATGAGGTCTCGCCATGTTGCCCAGGTGGGTTTCGAACCTGTGAACTCAGGCAATCCACTTACCTCAGCCTCCCAAAGCGCGGGATTACAGGCTGAGCCACCGAGCCCGGCTCCCATGCTGTTTTCTAAAGAGGCTAAACAAATTTGCAATCCCAACAATGTATGAGCATCCCCTTTACAATGTATCTATGCCAACATCTGTTGTTTCTTGATTTTTTAATAATAGCCATCCCGATGTATATAAGATGATATCTCATTGTGGTTTTAATTTGCATTTCTCTGATGATTAGTGATGTTAAACATTTTTTCATGTTTGTTGGCTGCTTGTATGTCATCTTTTGACAACTATATATTTACATTCTTTGCTCACTTTGTTGACAGTGTTGTTAGTCTTTTATGTTGAGTTGTTTGTGTTCCTTGTAGATTTTGGATATTAGTTCTTTGAGGATAATTTGCAAATATTCTCATCCATTCTGTATGATTTAGTTCACTTTGCTGGTTATTTCTTTTGTTGTGCAAACGCTTTTCAGCTTAAATTTAAGTTGTCTATTTTTGTTTTTGTCGTATTTCCTTTTAGGGTTTCATCATAAATTCTATGACTAAACTGATGTCCGGAAGAGAGCTTCCTAGGTTTTATTCTATTATTTTTCATTGTTTCAGATCTTACATTTAAGTCTTTAATCTATCTTGAGTTGATTTTTGTATGTGGTGAGAGGTAGGAGTCCAGTTTAATTCTTCTACATATGGCTAGACAGTTTTTCCAGCATCATTTATTGAATAGAGTGGTCTTTCTCCATTGTTTACTTTTGTTGACTTTGTGGAAGATAAGTTGGTTGTAGGTATGTGGATTTATCCCTGAGTTCTCTATTCTGTTCCTTTTGGCTTAACTGTCTATTCTTGTACCAGAACCATGCTATTTTTAAATACTATCGCCTTATAGAATAATTTGAAATCATGCAATGTGATGCCTCCTTACTTTTTCTTTTTGCTGAGAACTGCTTTGGTTATTCAGCCTCTTTTTTTGGTTCCATATAAACTTTAGAATTGCTTTTTCAAGTTGTGTGAAAAATTATGTTGATATTTTGATGGCAATTGTGTTGAATCTATAGATTACTTTGGAAAGTATAGTCATTTTAATAATATTGATTCTTCTGATTCATGAGCATAAAATGTTCTACCAGTTGTTTGTCTTATCTATGGTTTCTTTCATCAGTGTTTTTTAGTTCTCCTTGTAGAGATCGTTCACCTCCTTGGTTAAGTGTATTTCTAGATATTTTCATTTTTTTGTTGTTGCAATTATAAATAGGATTGAGCTTTTGATTTGTTTCTAAGCTTGATCATTATTGCTATATAGAAATGCTATATGTTTTTGTACATTGATTTTGTAACCTTCAATTTTACTGAAGTTGTTTGTTAGGTCTAGGAGTCTCTTGGAGGAGTCTGTAGGCTTTTACTGAGAAGACAATCATGCCATCAATGAACAGAGGTAGTTTCACTTTCTTCTTGCCAGTTGGAATGCCTTTTATTTCTTTGTCTTACTTTGAGTGCCTTTACTAGGGCTTCCAGTACAATGTTGAAATGGAGTGGTAAAATATTCTTAATTCTAATCTTTGGAATTTTGTTTTCATTGTTTGTTAGAAGTACTTTAAGAGAAGGCTGCTGCTTCAGCGTTACCTTCAATCCAGAGAATATGTCAGAATGGGATAATGTAGCTTCAGTTGAGCAATGCTCCCAAGCATAGTACTGTTAGTTATATTAAGTCAAAAGTCATGGACTAATCACCTCTCTAATAAAATATTTATTCGTAATATCACTTCTAATTCACAAACCATAGTATGAATTCATTTATCTTACAGAATCTTGCTTCAAATGACTGGAAGCAACCAGCAGACACCAAAACTCTAAATTATCTCTACAATGTCACCTAAAGATAGCATTGATAGGCTAGTCTTCAAAAAAAATAATAGAGAGGGGAGAATTTAATCACTTGTTATATCACAACATGAAAAAAGGAATATAGAGTTTCCCATGTTTTCATTTTAGATAAATAAGATGTCATAACCTGGACTGCTTGATCATGTTACCTATGTTTTAAGCCTAATGAATCCAGTAATATAACCCTAAGTTGCAGCACTTAACTTCCTGTTCTTTTCAAATTAACCCGTTTGACATTGTCACAGAAATCCACCTAAGTTCAATAAAGACTTTAGCCTCCAGATTCCTCCTTCTATTTCTTGTTCTCCACTTACTGGTTGATATGATGACTATCTCTTGCCCATTGGTTCTTCTTGGTGTATTGTTCTCTTTTTATTCTGAAATGTGAGTAAATTAATATTTTCATTATTTTACTCTGAATGTCCCTCACTGTGCCACACCTGACCAAACCAATCTAACTTAAATATCTCTATAAATACATTACAATAACCACAATGCATAGGATAGCTCCTTCTGTGATGAATAGTTATTTTGCCCCAAATAAATAGTGCTAAGGTTGAGAGATACTAGTATACAGCAAGTTTTTACCTTTTCTGGTATTTATAACGTATTATCTCTCTCTCTCTCTGTCTGTACCTCTAGCTTCCAGTCTCACTCTTTTTCTTATTTTTTCTCTTTTTTGCTTTTACTTATTTTTATTAACATAAGCATCTCGGATTTTGTTTTGTTTTGTTTGAGTTGGCATCTCACTCTGTCGCCCAGGCACGAGTGCTGTGGCGTGCTCAGGGCCACTGCAACTTTGACCTGTAGGTGCTGGGCTCAGGTGATCCTTCCTTCTTAGCCTTTTAGGTAGCTGGAACTATAGGCAGGTGCCACCACACCTGTCTAAACATCCTGGATGCAATAGCAGATGAAGGTGGAACACAGGTAAACACAAGATATAAAAATTCAGAGATATATAAAAAAAAACAAGAGATTAATAATTTAACAATTTTTCTTGTTGATATATTCAAAATTAGCATATCTAAGCTGTTGGGAAGTCACCATGGTTATGATATAGCAGGGAAGAGTTTTAAGATACGAGGTCAAGTATTGCAAGATAAAGAGTTCTATAAGTCTTTGTAAGAATATGAGTTTAGTTCTGGTAGAAATTAGAAGCCATTGAAAACTTTTGAGCTGATTGTCTAATAATCAAACATATTTTAAAGCCATTACTACAATGTTTGTGATAATAAAATAATTAAGGGTAAAAGGTAAAAGCGGTCATCCAGCAAGTGATATCCGACATAATGGCTTTGAAGTTGAAAAGCAAATTTTTACTTTCTGATATTGTCATTGAAGTTAGTCATTTCACTACATTCTGTGAAATAAATTGATTCAGATTTTCATTGTATATTACTTACCATATAAGTAAGTTGTGTTTTTACATTTTCTTTAGTAATAGTGGATTAATTTACTTTTCCTGGATTTAGAAATATTTTGAGAGTAATGTTAGCAAGATGTCAGAATAAAACCATTATGTATGAAATGCATTTATGAAAGTTCATGAATCCATGGATCCATGTGAATGGTTGCAGCAACCCAGTGGAGGCAGATATGAGAAAAGATGCATTGAAAAGGGTAAGAACAACAGGTTCACGTTACCTGCAGCAACCTAATCCTAAGCAACACATTGAAGAGCTGAGAAAAATCCCCTTGTTCCACAAGTTCTTCTGTGGGAGAGAGAAAAATTGAGCATCAACTTCTCAAGCCTTTTGGTGTGCTACTAAACAGGTTTCTTTCTGTTGTGCTCATCAAGGACACTGAGAGAACTTGCACAACTAGATATCCGGGCTGAATTTAAGAAGATAGAAAAGAGGCAAGGTCTCTCAACAACTAGGAAACACATCTCAGTAGCCAGTATGCATGCCCCTCTGCATATCTTGGCAGCAGGGCCATCTGTGGACCCTGTCAACTGTTCTACCCGTGTATCTTGCCATGTGGCCTACCCAGAATCTCTGCACTGGCTGATTGGTGAAGGGTTTTCTCTAGGAAAGTCAGTCAGTAAAGATGAGAGAAGGTGACTGTTTCTTCAAATGCAAATGTACCAGTAGAAGGTTACAAATATCAGAAAACAACAAGGAAACATGACACGTTTTCCTTTTTGATAAACTTGCCCATGGCAGGTCATTCTGCCATGAAATTCCTTTTCCCTTCTATTCTTCTTGCTAATACACTGTTTTAAAACTTAAGAAAACAGAACAAAACGGGAAACATGTCACCACCAGAAGAATAAAATAAAGCTCCAGTATCAAACCCTAAAAATATGAATATTTATAAACAATTTGGAAATTATTCAAGATAATCTGAATGAATCAGGAACCTCTAATATTAATAGATAGAAGAAATTAGAAAAATAATAAATGAACAAATTCAAAGTTCAAGAAATGAATAGAAAAGGTAAAAATATCAGGAATTCTAAAGGATACAATAATCCAGATACAAGAATGAATACAATAACTAAGCCAGGTGCGGTGGCTCACACCTATAATCTCAGTACTTCGGGAAGCCAAAGTGAGAGGATTGTCTGAGCCCACAGGTTCTAGATCAGTTTGGACAGCTTTATGAGACCTCATGTCTACAATAAATCAAAAAAATTAGCTGGGCATGGCTACATGTGCCAGTAGTTCCAGCTATTTGTAAGGCTGATGTGGAAGGATCACATGAGCCCAGGAGATCAAGGTTGCAGTGGCCATGAGTGAGTGTGCCACTGTACTCCAGCCTGGGTGACAAAGACTCCAACTAAAAAAAAAAAAAAAAAAAAAAGGACACAATAACTGAATTGAAAAATTCAACATAAAGCTTACATAGCAAACTTGATCAGACAGAAAAATCAATGAACTGAAAGGTCACGTGAAAGTAGTAAGAAATTACCAGGGAGTGTGGAGTACACCTCATCAACAAGGGTAACTGTATAATGAGCATTTGTATACTTAACCCTGAATTGTATCACACAGCTTTTAAATAAAAATGTTTTTGAAAAGAAATCATTTAGTCAGATAAATAAACAAAAAATTAAAAATGACAGAAATTCTACTAGATTTATAATATACTACCAAGCATACCAATATACACATTATAAAGCTATAGGAGAAGAGAAAAAAGAAAAAAAAGAAAACTTATGTAAAGGAATAATGATGGAAAACTTCCAAAATCTTGGGAGGAATCATATACCACAGAAGGATTATACATCAAGACCAAGTATGATTTATTCCTGCATTGCATAAATGTTATTTACCACATTGATTAGTATATGTTTAGCCATCCACATTTAACATAACAAAGGTTAAAAATTATATGATTATTCTAATAAGCATGGAAAAAGCAAGTGGCACAATTTAACATTCTTTAATAATGAAAACCCCAAACAGTTTAAGCATAGAAGAAACTTGTTTCAACATAATAAGCGCCATATATGAAAAGTCCATAACAATTAGCATATATGTTGATGAAAGACTGAAAACTTTCATTCTAATATCTAGAATTATCTAGATTAAGGAATCTAGAGTCAGGCCACTCTTGCTACTTCAGTTCAAAATGTTACTAAAAGTTTTAGCCAGAGCAATTAGGCAACTAACTAACTAGGGTTCAAATCAGAAAGGAGGAAGTAGAATTCTCTCTGTTTTGGTTGTCATAATCTTATGTACAAAAACCCAAAAGACATCTCTGAAACACACACACACACATACATACACACACACACAGAGAGAGAAAGACATGAAACACACACACACACACACACACACACACACATACACAGAGACAGAGAGAGAGAGAGAGAGAGAGACAACAGTTATAATTAATAAACTTAGTAAAGTTGCAGGACACAAAATCAACATATAAAATTTAATAGCATAAGAGGCACTATCAATGAGCTATCCAATAAGGAAATTAAAAATAGAAATCTCATTTACAATAGCATCAAAAATAATTAAATACTTAGGAATAAACTTAACCAAGGAGATTAAAAATGTATACACTGCAAACTATTATATAAAACTTTAATGAAGTAAATTAATTATCAACATAAGTTGATAACTGTTGACAATGTTGTGGAGAAATGGAAACTCTTGTACTTTTGGTGGGTATTTAAATTGGTGCAGCAACAAATAATCAGTATGAAAATTCCTCAAAAATTAAAAATAAAGTTAATACGTGATACAGCAATTTCACTTTTGGGCTTACATCCAAATAAACTGAAACCTGGATCTCAAAGAAGTCACTACAGCATTAGTCACAATAACCAAGAGATATGGAAACAAACTAAATGTCTATGGAGAGTTGAATGTATAAAGAAAATGTATTTTATATATACAATAGAATATTAGTAAGTCTTAAAAGAGAAGGAAATCTTACTATTTGTGACAACATTGATGACTCTGAAAGACATTAACATAAGTGAAATAAGCCAGGCACAGTAGGTCAAATACTACATGACACCACTTATATAAATAATCTACTTTTGTATAATGACCTCTGTTCCTTAGGATTGATACCTAGTAGTGTGATTGCTGGATCAAAAGATAGCTCTACTTTCAGTTATTTGAATAATTACCATACCGCTTTCCATAGAGGTTGTGCTTTCACTCTTACCAACAGGTATATGTGTTCCTTTTTCTGCACATCCACACTAGCACTTATTTTTTTAAAATAATGGTCATTCTGACTGGTGTGAGATATCTCATTGTGGTTTTAATTCGTGTTTGCTTGATGATGAGTGATGTCAAACTTTTTAAAAAATATGTTTGTTGGTCATTGTATACCTTCTTTTGAGAGATATCTATTCATGTTTTTGTGCACTTTTTAATGGGATTGTTTGCCTTTTTTCTTGCTAATTTGAGTTTTTTGTAAATTCTGGATATTAGTCCTTTGTCAGATGTATACTTTATGAAAATCTCCCATTCTATAGATTGCCTGTTTGCTCTGTTGATTATTTCCTTTTGCTATGTAGAAGCATTTTAGTTTAATTAAATCCCACTTATTTATTTTTATTTTAGTTGCATCAGTTTTGGGGATTTTAGCCATAAATTATTTTTCCCAGACCAATGTCCATAAGAGCTTTTCCTAGTTTTTCTTCTAACATTTTTAAGGTTTCAGGTCTGATATTTAAGTCTTTAATCCATCTTGAGTTAATTTTTGTATATGGGGAAAGATATGGATCAAGTTTTATTCTTCTGCATGTAGCTATCCAATTTTCCCAGCACCATTTGTTGAATAGGTTGTCCTTTACCCAGTGTATATTTTTGTCTGCTCTGTCAAAGATCAGTTGGTTGTAGGTACTTGGGTTTACATCTGGATTCTCTATTCTGATCCATTGATCCATGGGGCTGCTATTGTACCAGTGCCATACTATTTTGGTTGTTACATCTTTGTAGTATAATTTGAAAGCAGGTAATATGATACCTCCAGCTTTGATTTGTTTGTTTGTTTGTTTTGCTTAGGATTGCTTTAGCAATTCTGGCTTTTGGGGGGGGGGGGTTCCACATGAATTTTAGGAATTTTTTTTGTTCTAATTATTTGAAACATGATATTGCTATTTTAATAGGAATTGCATTGAGTCTGTAGATTACTTTGTGCAATATGGTCATTTTAATAATGTTTATTTTTGAAATCTGTGAGCATGGGTTGTTTCTCTATTTGTTTGTGTTTTCTGCAATTTTTTTATCAGAGTTTTGTAGGTCTCCTTGTAGAGATCTTTCACCTCATTGGTTAAATATATTCTTATTAATTTTAGCATTTTGCTATTGTAAATTGAATTGAGTTCTTGATTTTATTCTCAGTTTGATCACTATTGGTGTATAGCAATGCAACTGATGTACATGTGTTGATTTTGTATCCTGAAACTTTACTAAATTCATTTTGAAGTCTAGGAGTCTTTTGGAGGTGTTTCTAGGGTTCTCCGGGTATAAGATTATATCATTAATATGCAGAGACAGTTTAATTTTTTTTTTCCAATTTGGATATGTTTTCTTTCTTTTGCCTGATTGATCTGGCTAGGACTTCTAGTACTACATTGCATAGTAGTGAAATTGAATATCCTTCTCTTGTTCCTATTCAGAGGGGGAATGTGCCCAACTTTTCTCCATTCAAGATGACATTGACTGTGAGTATGTCACATATAGCTTCTATTGTTTTAAGGAATGTTTCTTCTATGCCTATTTTGCTGAGGATTTTTATCATGAAAGGATACTGGATTTTATCAATGTTTTTTCTTTTCTATTGAAATTATCATATGATTTTTGCTTTTAATTATGTTTATGTAGCATACTTGTGATGTTTATTGATTTGTGTATGTTAAACCACACTTGTATTCCTGGGATAAAACATATTTGGTCAGACCTGAAATCATAAAAATTTTAAAAAATACCATGAATTTAGAATTCAGAGTGGCCATTATTTTTAAAAATAAAAAAAATAGATGCTGGTACAGATAAAAAGGGACAACTTAAATACTCTTGGTAGGAGTGTAAATTAGTACAACCTTTATGAAAAGCAGTGTGGAGATCGCTGAAAGTACTCAAAATAAATCTAACATTTGATTCAGCAATCCCACTACTAGGTCTCTACTCTAAGGGACAGACGTTGTTATATAAAAAAGTCTACTGTACCTACATGTTCATTGTAGCACAATTCACAATTGCAATATATGAAATAAATCTAAATGCCCATTAACTGATCATGGATAATGAAAATGTGTTATATATACACAATGAAATACTAAACAACCCTAAAATAGAATGAAATCCTGTCCTTTGCAGCAACATGGATGGAGCTGGAGGTCATCATCCTAAGTAAACTGACTCAGAAACAAAAAAAACAAATATCACCTGTTCTTATATGTGGGAGCTAAACAGTCACAAAGATGGAAACAATAGACACTGGGGACACAAATAAGTGAGAGAAGGGTGGGGGCTTAGGGTTCAGAAATTGCCTTTCGGGTATAATGTTTTATCTCTGGATAATGAGCCACCTGAGACACAGTTCTTACTGCTGCATGTAATGAATATGAAGGTGTACACTCTGAATTTAAATAAAATTTTAAAAATTAAATAAAAAGAATAAAACAAAAAGATAAAAAGAATAAAGGAAAAGAGAAACAAAGAAGGAAGACAGGGGATAAAGGAACAAAGGAAAAAAAGAAAAGAGAAAAGGAGTGATAATGTGAGGGGAGAGGATGAGGAGTAAGATTTTGACACTAATTTGCAGACTCACTGATCAGTGAGTATGATATGATAGAATAAATCATAAATCAAGAAAAAGGAACAATACCCATAAATATTTACTAATGAATAGTATAGCAATGAATATAAAGAAAGTTATAGAATTTAAGTCTATAAACCTAACTATAAATTCATTAATGTAATATTTGATGAAAATGGGCTATGTGCTAATTACCTTACTAAGCATTGATTATGTATTATTTGAGAAGATAACTTGGCCGGGTGCAGTGGCTCAAGCCTGTAATCCAAGCACTTTGGGAGGCTGAGGTGAGGGGATTGCCTGAGCCCAAGTGTTCGAGACCAGCCTGGGCAACTTGGCAAGACCCCATCTCTACAATAAATGATAAAATTAGTCAGGTGTGGTGGTGCATGCCTGTCGTTCCAGCTACTTGGAAGACTGGGGTGGAAGGATCGCCTAAGACCAGCAGGTTGAGGTTGCGGTGACCCTGAGCATGCCACTGTACTCCAGGCTGGACGATGGAGTAAGACTCCGACTCAAAAAAAAAGGATAAAATAAATTAATATTAAGTTCAACATACCATCATAAAATGAGATAGGACACAGGAATTTAACAAATACGTAAATATATGCATACCCATAAATAATTATAAATGTATAAGAGGTATAAAAAGAAAAAGGCATATTGAAATAACATCACCACATAGATTAATATAGATGGAACATATACAGCAGTTAAGAAGGGTGTCTATGGTGAATATGAGTTACCTAACATAGGATTAGAAGACTGGACCAGAAAATTGGATATTTCTGTTGAAAACTTATTTGGCAAAACAAAACCTGTCATGGGTAAAGATATCAGTGAGAGAATGGAGTGAAATTAGGTCAAAAGTCAAGCAAAGTTCAGATACCCATAATCAGCATACAAGAAGTATATATTATTCTATGTGAAAGACAAACTATCAAATAATTTCAGAAGGGAAATATTGTACTCCATTTACATGTTTTAAAGAGCATTCAAACAGCTATGTGGTGAAGAAACATGAATTAGCACTAAAGAAAAGTGTGAATACCAAATGTAGAAAAATTGCAATATTCTAGGTAAATGATGATAGTCCAAAGAGTCAAAAAAATTACAGATGCCAAATTGACAAGACTAAATAGAACAAATTATTTCAGGGAGTAAGGAAAAAGGAGTAATCATAGATTGTTTCTTATTTTCTGGTTCAAGAAAATGGAGGTGTTCCCTTTGCTGACATAACAAATTACTAATCTTTAATGAGAAGATTTCTGTGGAAGAAGGTTCATTTTCAGACATATCAGTTTTGGGGTATAGGTGAGACATTTAAGTGATAATGTCATGTAGGCAAATAAATATATAATTCTGAACCTCTTAGAAATGTGAGCTCCAAACAAATATAACTTTTACAGTGATCAGCATATAGTGACATGAAATGCCTTAAGAATGAATAAAAACAGCTAGGAAGTTAATAGTTCATCATAAGGACAAATATTGTGTTAATCATATGCAGTGTTGGTATCACTCGGTACAGAACTCACATAAATCTTATTCTCTCACCTTCTTGTCAAAGAGCTTTGCTTTACCTACTGTGGACCTGGAAACAAAAAAGATGTGATCTATGTGACAGAAACCTAACCCTTCAAGGACTATATATGAATAGGACAACTCTAAATGTGGCATTGAGTGGTGGAAAAAAATCTTAGCTTGGGCACCAAATCCAAATAGATGCCACCTGTTTAGGGTACTCTGCCAATTCCAACTACTGGCAATGGTTGGGTTTGTAGAATCATAGTTGCAGCACCATTATCATTCAGGAAAGTTTGAAACACATGGCCCAGAGGTTCATTGCTAGGCAGGACAGAAAGAGGATATCGTGAATCTTTCTGGTTTGCAGAGGGGAGATCATGAGCTAATGCACAGTGGTAGGAAAACTTCAGGCATATATATGCTGAAATAAAATTAATAAACAGTAGTAGAATTTTAGGGCATGCAATAGATAATTTTGAATAATAGTGTAAGAAATTAGGGGTTTATTCTGTAGACAAAAAAAGAGCCATTGTGTGTATACACGTATGTGTTTGGGTGTCTGTGTGCAAGAGAGACATGTATAAATTCAGATCACACTAATATACCAGTGTTTTCAAGCATTTTTGGTAAATGAACATAATATTTTGTTGGTTTTACTTATTGGATTACTACAAAAATAAATCAAGTCATCATGTATCTGCATATTTATGGAATAGACTAGAATTTTTTTGTGCAACACTTTACACACACCATGTTATTATAAATATGTCTTATAATATAGAAAATGAAAGACAAGTACAAGATTTTAAATCTCAAGGGTAACATTTACATTCCCAAAGTCAGCCTTAAAAAAAAAACTTTTCTATTTTAATTCCATTATTTTAAGTTGTGTATGTTTATTTCTATTTATCAATAGGAATGAGGAAAGAATAAGGAACATTAATAATATTAAGATATTATAAATTTTTTACTGCAATATGGAAGAGCATGCTTTAAATGATCATTTTTCCCTGGACCTCAATTATAAAATGCAAACTTCTCTTGAGAGACTCCTCCAAACCTCTTTCTTAATCCATTTCTATAGGATCAGTCACATCTGAGTTATGAAACTTTTCAGAACATCCTTTAAAGACTCTTCTCTCAGCAACTAGTTCAATATTCTATCTTTTTAGTTTTCTTCTATATTTAACTTCTTTTATTCTTAAGTGAGGTAAAAACTTTATTTTCTTTTGTTTTGAATCCTTTGTTACTTGAGTCTTTTGCAAATTTAAGTAAGTCAGTAACATTTTGGGATTGTACACTAGATAGCCCAAAATATAACCAAAGCACTTTATTTCTTTCTGTATTTATTTCTACCTAAATCCAAGCCAACAATGTGTCTTACTTCAAGTACTATAAGAGTTTTCTAATAGCTCCATTTGCTTCTATTGATGGTCTGAGATGGAGCTGCAGTGATGCTGCTAGTGCTGGGGAGTGACTACAAATACAGGTTAGCATTAGCAGAAAGGTTTGACTGCACACCCCCCTCCCCCAACCCTTGTCCGTGGGAAAACAGTCATCTTCTATGAAACCAGTCCATGATGCCAAAAAGATTGGGGACTGCTGCTTTAAGTCTTCCTAAATTTAAATAATCTACATTTATTTCCTTCTTTTTACTGAAGTCTTTTCTTTTTTTTTTTTTGTTTATCCATATAAATTTTATTTTATTTTATTTTATTATTATTATTTTTATAATCAGTATTTTTTATTATTGTATTGTGGGGTACAGTTAAGGATTAGGTATACAGATATGCTTCGTTCAGACACTCTTGGTGATAAGAGGTGTCTCCCCGTCCCCAGACAGATATTGAGTATCATTAATCCCAT
>CAUYQG010134140.1:0-10887 GCA_963574415.1 Tarsius wallacei | reverse complement strand
CGGTCCCGGCCACCGCAGCCTCAACCTGCTGGGCTCAGGCAACCCTTCCACCTCACTACCACCCCGGCTAATTTTTTGATTTATTGTAGAGATGAGGTCTCGCCAAGTTGCCCAGGCAGGTCTTGAACCCGCGGGCTCAGGCAATCCACTCACCTCAGCCTCCCAAAGCGCGGGATTACAGGCTGAGCCACCAAGCCCGGCACTCTTTATTTTTCAATACCTACTATGTACCAGGCATTTTTCTAAATGCTAAGGATACAACAGAAAGTTTCTCATGGACTTTGCAATTAATTAAGGCAGGGAATATAAATCTTTGTCAAAGTTAATTCCTGTGAATTTTTCTTGCTATGTCACATTACTCTAATGTCAAACCTCACTATGAAGACAAAAAAAGTTTTCTAAGATTTTGCAAGCAAAATCTCTCTCTCTCCCTCTCTCTCTCTCTCTCTCTCTCTCTCTCTCTCTCTCTTCTTTTACCCTAGTAGAGTCACAGATATTGAGAGGGAAATGCTATCCCAGTCATAACAATAGCTACTGACAACAGGGAATTTATGCAGAAAGGAGTCAGACAAAATCATAAGCATGCATAGGTAAGAACAGAACCATGACAAATGCCTACCCTAAGGGACGCAAGAAGACATGAAGCTAACAAAGGAAACAGGAATAGTCCAAGGAGAGTAAAAATAACAGTCTGTTACTATGCTAGAGAAAGCAAGGAAGAATGGAAGGAAGAACATCAAGACACTGGTGACACATAGGATTTGGTGACCAAAAAAGTCATTGCTCATCTCCAAAAGGGTAATTTTAGTGAGGTGGTAGGATTTGAAGCCAAAGGGTGAGGTGATAATGAGTGAGTGTGTGGTGGAGAAGTGGCAAAAATGAGGGTCTCCTAGTACCATCTAGAAACCAGCACCATCTCTGTCTCTCCTCAAATAGCCTTCGCCAAGAAGAAGAAAAAGTCGTCTTCTATTCAGGAAGGTCATTTCTTCCATCGTATAGGGTGACCACCTCTCCTAGTTTTCCCAGGATTTTCTCGGTTTTAGCACTTAAAGTCCCGCATGCAGGAAAGTCTCTCAGTCCTGGGTAAAATGGTCCTGTTGGCACCTGATGGTCATATGGATGTGACACTTTATTTTGGTGTGGTTTTAGATAACTGTTGGTGATTATTGTTTTAAATGATTTTACTGAGGTATAATTTACATACCATAAAATCCACCAGTTCCAGCAGTCATTTAAATGACAGTCTCAAGCCTGACTGTATGCTAAAATTACTGGGAAGCTTTTAAAGAATACTAATGACAGACCCCAGACCTCCAGTGCCTGTTTTAAAAGCAACCCACTTGATTCTAATGTACAGCCAGGAAAGATCCATTGGTTTAAAATAAAGAACAACACCCAATATCAATGCTTTTCTAAGTTTTCAAGAAATGAAGCAAACACTCGAATGATATGATAATATAGGCTTACTCAAAATGGGTAAATCTTTGAAAACATAGAAAAAAGGAATATTAGAAATATTTTTTGTTTTGAATTCTAGGACCAAATTCAAGAATTCAGATGGGTTTTTTAAAAATTAAAATGTGATATAGTGATTATCTTATTAGAAAAATCATAATGTATGTCCACATTTTGCATGAATTCTTGTTTCTGGTTACACAACAGTCCTACAAAATAAGAAAGTATAATTTTTAATTTTATACTAATGAATAAATGTTTTATTTGAATGTGTAAAAGGGAATGTTTCAAGATTCAGATCCTCAGCCAGCTTTTCATAAGCCTTTAAATGGTAAAATGTAATTGATTTTTACATAAAATGAGATTGTCCTTTCTAGAAGTGTAGTATTCTCTGACTCCAAATCAATTAAATTTCCACAGGAGACTTCCTTAAAAAAATCAATGTTAATTCTAAAAAAGTTTTAGCATTTTAAAAATGTATTAACTAAGACACTGGATGGATTCATATTGAGCAGGAAAGGCATCCAAAAAGGAAACATTACTGGAAATTTTTATTATATGTACCCATTTCTAGTTATAAGTATAAAAAAGACCTGATATAAAAGCTATTTATTGATTAATAATAACACAGTGCTTATCAGTGTCTGCTCACAATTTGTATGAGCAAAAAATATAACTTTTTAAAAATTTTACTACTTTAAACATTTTTTTAATTTGTTTTTATAACAAAATTTTTTAGAGGAAGAACAGAGAAAAGAAAGGAAAACATGCCAGAGCTGGAAGGGGTGAAAGAAACCGCTATTTTTATTTTTAGAGATGACTCTCACTCTGTCACTCAGGCTGGAGTACAGTGATGCAATCATAGCTTACCACAGCCTCGAACTTCTGGGCTCAAGCGATTCTACTGCCTCAGTCTCCTGAGTAGCTGGGACTATAGGTGTATGCCATCATGCTCCGCTAATTTTTTTTTTTTTAAGAGATGGGGGTCTTGCAATGTTGGCCAGACTGGTCTAGAACTCCTGGCCTCAATTGATCCTTCCACCTCAGCCTCTCAAAGTGTTGGGATTATAGGCCTGAGCCACCACACCTGGCCTAAAAATGTAACTCCATTTTCCTACAACTCAAATCAGTTTCTATTTTAAGCCCTAATTCTACCTGTATGGAGCCTGGCACAGTCTGGCTCTGTTCTTGAATGCCTTGGACAGTCACAGATTTTATCTTCTTTTAGTTCAAAAGGCAGAGCACAAGACCTTCAATGAGAAACCCACCAATATCTATTTTCCATTGCTTTCTTACTGACTCTCTTCTCAGACACTTCTGATAAAGGGCATCCATCTTTTTAAAATCCTACAGTTAACGTCATACTTAATAGTGAAAGACCAAATGCTATTTCAGTAAGAAAAGGAGTAAGACAATGTTCACTCTTTTTTTTTTTTGAGTCAGTCCCACTCTTTCACCCAGGCTGGAGTGCAGTGGCATACTCACGGCCACTGCAGCCTCAACTTCTTGCTGGGCTCAGGCGATCCTTCCACCTCAGCCTTCCAAGTAGCAGGAACTACAGGTGCTCGACACCACGCCCAGCTAATTTTTTGATTATTGTAGAGATGAGGTCTTACCAAGTTGTCCAGGCTGGTAAATGTTCACTCTTACCACTTCTATTTAACGTTGTTCTAGAGGTTCTAGCTAGGTCAAGTAGGCAAGAAAATGAAATAAAAATCATCTAGATTAGAAAGAAAAAGTAAAACTATCTCTATTTGTAAATAATATGATTTCATATGTAGAAAATCATAATGAATCAATCAAAAACTATGAGCGCTAATAAACAAGTTCAGCAAGGTTATAGCACATAAGCAAGGTTATAGCACAACGTACAAAAATCAATTGTATCTCTCTACACCAGCAATAAAAAATTCAAAAATGAAAGTAATAAAGCAATTCCATTTATAATATCGAAAAGAATAAAATATTTCAGAATAAATGTGATTTTTGAAATGCAAATTTTGTACTCTAAAAACTATAAAACATTGTTGAAAGACATAAATAAATGGAAAAACAGCCCATGCTTATAGATTAGGAGACTTACTAAGATGGCAATACTCCCAAAATTGATCTGCAGATTTAATACAATCCTTGTCAAAATCCTAACTGGTTGTACTAGTTTACACTCTCACCAGCAATGTAGAAGTGTTCACTTTTCGCCTCATTCTCTCCAGCATCTGTTGTTTTTTAAGTTATTGATGATGGCCATCCTTACTGGAGTTACGTGGTATCTCAGTATGATTTTAATTTGCATTTCTTTGATGACTAGTGAGGTTGGGCATTTTTTCTTTTTTTTCTTTTTTTTCTTTTTTTGTTTCTGTGCTCTTGTTCCTAAGTGTATTTCAAGTCTTTTCAAAGCAAGGCTCCAGGAACCCCCAGATTCAAGTATGCCCCTGGGCTTGGTCCACTGCTGCAGGAGTCTTGTACACATGCTTGCCTTATTCATTCACCAATACTGAACCTCAGGATAGAAGATGTGACAAAGTGAGACTCCTTCCTGCATGACATATATTGATTTCAGAGGTGGGGGCAGCCAACGTGGAGAACATTGGAATTTTTCCTTGGAACTGGACTGTGATGAGAGGTGCCTGCCATTAACATAATCTTCTGTCTTTTCCCTGACTCTTTCCTTCCAGTTTTTGAAGGAAGAGTCCCAAATAATCTTCTCTGAAGATACTCGATACCGATTCCTAAAAACAAAAACACGTGCTTCCAATGCACTGTGCTTTCAGATATTCTAGGTCTAGTTCAGCAGTCGGATTAGCTGATTGATGCATTCACCCCCATAGCCAGGTGAGTCCATCTCCTTGACGAAACCTACTCTATTTTTGGTAGCATGAGGGGCTACTGAGAGTTGGAAAGGGTGCAAGAACCATGAGATCTCCTGGAAATGCTTTTCCGGGAAGGCAATTTCATGAATGAGGTCTTCCAAGCAAATGACACCAAACTTCCCCAGGTGCTCCTCAATCACTGTGTTGTCTGTCAGAGGAATGGTCTTATTCTTGACCTTGGCTTGTCCACGTTTCAAGATGAGTTCCCGAACAGCCTTCAGATTTGGAAATCCCCAGGTCACATAGGGCTCCACAATATGCAGTATTTTTAGGCTCTGGGGGGTGACTTTGACAAAGACTCCACTGAAAATTTTCTTCAGGTGAAGTCTTGCAGTGGTCCTCTGCACCAGTGAACTCACCCCATCAATCCTTTGGATGTGTACAACAAAGGCCAAGGAATGTTTATCTGGCAATTCCAAGGCATGAGGTTTCACTTCTAGTCTTCTGAGACACACTGTCACGTTTCTGCCACCAGGAATCATATAGGAACAATTCCAATCGCTTAAACTTGAGCCCTTTTTCTTTTCCTTGCTCCTTCCTTGCCAAAAGCGCCTGCTTTGCCTGGGTGGCTTTGAGAGCTGATAACCCTTCCTCTTTTTCATAAGATTTTCTGGAACCAAAGGGATTTTTCTTTGCTCTTCCTCCGCCATCTTTCTAGGTCTGCAGGTACTGTATCTTTTCATGTATCTGTTGGCTGCTCATATGTCTTCTTTTGAGAAGTGTCTATTCATATCTTTTGTCTACTTTTTTTTTAATTTTAAAGATGTGGGGTACAATTCAGAGTTAGGTGAACAAACGTTGATTATGCAGGTACCCTTGCAAATGAGGTGTGCTCCTGCCTCCCCTAGCAGTTTCCCTCAACTGCCAATCCCACCCCCCTCCCCTGTCAGTTTCACACTACTGCCAATCCCTTTCTTACAGCATTATGATAATTGTTCAAGGTCCGCTTATGAGTGAAAACATATGATACTCTGTTCTTTGTTTCTGTGATAGATCACTGAGTATCATCGACTCTAAATCCATCCAAGTTGCTGTGAAGTCCATATGTTTGCCCTTCTTTATGGCTGCATAATATTCCATTGTGTATACGTACCACATTTTCTTTATCCAGTCCGGTTTCGATGGGCAACATGGTTGGTTCCATGTTTTTGCTATTGTGAATAGAGCTGCAACAAACATACGTGTGCAGGTATCTTTTTTGTAGAATGATTTGAGTTCCTCAGGTTATATAGGGACATTGCTAGGTCATATGGAAGGACAATTTCTAGTTCTTTCAGAAATCATCACACTGTCTTTCAAAGAGGCAGCATTAGTTTATATTCCCACCAGCAGTGTAGAAGCATTCCTTTTTCTCCGCATCCTCGCCAGCATCTGTTGTTTGTTTTATTAATGATGGCCATTCTTATTGGGGTTAGGTGGTATCTCAGTGTGGTTTTGATTTGCATTTCTCTGACGATTAGTGAGGCTGAGCACTTTTTCCTGTGTCTGTTGGCTGGTCACATATTTTCTTTTGAGAAGTATCTATTCATGTCTTTTGCCCACTTTTTAATGGGACTGTTTGTTTTTTTCCTTTTGGCACATTTGAGTTCCTTATAGATCCTAGATGTTAGGCCATTGTCAGATATACAACTGGCAAATATTTTTTCCCATTCTGTGGGCTGTCTCCCTGCTCTCTTGATGGTTTCTTCTGCTTTGCAGAAGCTCGTCAGTTTGATAAGGTCCCACTTGTCTATCTTATTTCTTATGGTATGGGTACTTAAGGTTCTGATCAGGAATTGGTTGCCAGTTCCAATTTCCATAAGGGTGTCTCCTGCGTTTTCTAAGGTTCTTGTAGTTTGAGATTTTACGTTTAGGTCTTTAATCCATTTAGAGTAAACAGTCGGCAATTCCTAAAAGATCTAAAAATTGACCTCCCATATGACCCCGTAATCCCTCTACCAGGAATACAGCCAAAGGAACGCAAATCACTCTATGTAAAAGATACCTGCATAGCCGGGCTCGGTGACTCAGCCTGTAAACCCACACCTTGGGAGGCTGGGGTGAGTGGATTGCCTGAGCCCGCGGGTTCAAGACCCACCTGGGCAACTTGGTGAGACCTCATCTCTACAATAAATCAAAAAATTTGCTGGGCGCCTGTAGTTCCAGCTACTTGGAAGGCTGAGGCGGAAGGATCGCCGGAGCCCAGCAGGTCGAGGCTGGGGTGGCCGGGAATGGCCACTGCACTCCAGTCTGGGCGACAGAGTGAGACTCCAACTCAAAAAAAAAAAAAAAAAAAGAGATACCTGCACACGCATGTTTATTGCGGCATTATTCACAATAGCAAACATGGTACCATCTGTGCTGCCCATCAAAAGAGAACCGGATAAAAAAATGTGGTACATATACATGATGGAATATTATGCAGCCATAAAGAAGGACAAAATTATGAATTTCACAGCAACTTGGATGGACTTAGAGTCTATAATACTGAGTGATCTATCACAGAAACAAAGAACTAAGTATCACATGTTCTCACTCGTAAGCGGACCTTGAACAAATATAATACTATAAGAAAGGGGTTGACAGTGGTGAGAAACTGCAGGGGGAGTGGGGGAGGTGGGATTGGCAGTAATGGGAAACTGCTGAGGGCAGGGGGTGGCACACCTCATCAACAAGGGTACCTGCATAATGAACATTTGTATACCTAACCCTGAATTGTACTCCACATATTTAAAATTAAAATACTGTTTTTAAAAATCCTAGCTGGTTATTTGCAAAAATTAACAAACCAATCCTAAAATCCAAACGAAAAAACAAGAGATCCAGAATCACCAGAACAATCTTGAAAAAAAGAACAAAGTTGGAGGACTCACACTTCCCAATTTCAAAACTTCCTATACAGCTACAGTATCAAGACAATGTGTTCCTCGCATGAGATTACAAATGCAGATCAATAGACAGAATTGAGAGCCCAAAATCAAGCTCTCACTTTTGTGGTCCACTGATTTCCACATGAGTGCCAAGGCAAGCCAGTGGTGGAAGAGTAGTCTTTCCAACAAGTGGTGCTGGGACAACACACATATACAAGGAGTCAAGTTGGACTCCTAAGGCACACAATATATAAAAATTAATTTTAAATGGATAAGAGAGCTAGATCGATAAAACTCTTTGAAGAACATATAGGAGTCAATCATGGCAAAGCCTTTCTGAGACAAGACACTCAAGGAACAAGTAAGACAAGAAAAAAAGAGACAAATTGGACTTCATCAAAGTGTAAAAACTGTTGTGTTTCAAAGGACGCCAACAAGAAAATAAAAAGCCCCCCTGGCTGCTCTGAAAAGCCGTCCTTGCTTTGTTCCCAGACGGCTCTCCAGCAGCTTGAACGGCAGAGTCCCGAATTCTCGTGTCTATTGAGCCCCTCGCATCGGAACCCCGGCGTGTCCCACCATGTCGCGCGCCGCCGCCGGGGACACCAGCGCCGAGATCGCCGCCGAGGACTTCAGGGAGAAGAAGGAAGTTGTGGAAGAGGCGGGACATGGAAGAGACGCCCTGCTAACGGGAATGCTTATGAGGAAAACGAAGAGCAGGAGGCTGAAAACGAGGAAGAGGAAGAAGGTGGAGAGGAAGAGGAGGAGGAGGAAGGTGATGGAGAGGAGGATGGAGATGAAGATGAGGAAGGTGAGGCCGCCACGGGCAAACTGGCAGCTGAAGAGGATGAGGATGGCGATGTTGATAGACAGCAAACAAGGAACAGCTAAACTGAAAAAAGAGGCCACCGTGACCTATTCACCCTCGACTTCTTGTCTCAGAATCTAAACGTGGTCACCTGGGAGTAGAAAGACCCGGCCTCCCAGCCACCACGAGCAGCGCCATGCACAGATGACACGCGCTCGCCACCACCCCACCGAAACCATGAGAGTTTGCAACCGGGGAGGAAAGAAGAACCAAAACTTCCAAGACCCTGATTTTTTGCTTTAAAGCACTTTAAAAAGGGAATTTTTTTCTTGTTTTATTTTCATTTTACATTTTTGTGCATGTTGTTAGGGGTCAACCATTATTGGTGATCTCAGATGACCAAACTAGCCTTCCGGAGCGTTCTCTGACCTACTTCTGACTTTACTTGTGGTATGACCATGTCCACTATAATCTAAAAGGAGAAAAAGAACCTTGTACAAAAAAAAAAAAAAAGCAAAAACAATCTTATTCTGAGCATTCCAGTGACTTTTTTTGTATGTGTACTTAGCTGTACTATAAGCAGTTGGTTTGTATGAGTGGTCAAAAAGGCCAAAGATAAACCGGGCTCGGTGGCTCAGCCTGTAATCCCGCGCCTTGGGAGGCTGAGGTGAGTGGATTGCCTGAGCCCGCGGGTTCGAGACCCGCCTGGGCAGGCGAAACCTCATCTCTACAATAAATCAAAAAAATTAGCCGGGCGTGGTGGCGCGCGCCTGTAGTTCCGGCTACTCGGAAGGCTGAGGCGGAAGGATCGCCGGAGCCCAGCAGGTCGAGGCTGCGGTGGCCGGAAGCGGCCACTGCACTCCAGTCTGGGCGACGGAGTGAGACACCAACTCAAAAATAAAAAATAAAAATAAAAAATAAAATAAATAAAATAAAATTGATGAGTTCAAACACAGTTTTGAGCAATGACAAAAATCTCTTAAGTGTATTGCATCAAACAAGGAGTACTTTGAAGGTGATTGAAGTTGAAACACGTAAGAGTGAATACAGAATTTTTAAAAAATAAATTCAAATTTCTTGGGGGTTCCCCCTTGTATATCATAGAATTTATGCAGAAGTTAAGCAAAGAAGTTACCAGTATTTTTTCTGTTAGTCATGTATATTTTGCTAATTTTAGTTATTTTGTTTTAATTATGTTGTTTGTTTTTGTTGTTTTTAAAGGCAGGGTCTCTCTCTCTCTCTCTCTCTCTGTCTCTCTGTCTCTCTGTCTCTCCCCCCCCCCTCTTTACTTCCCAAGCTAGAGGGAAATGACATGATCATAGCTCACTTTTATAACTTCAGTATATGAGTGAGAACTTGCAATATTTGTCTTTCTGTGGCTTCTTTCACTTAACATAATAACTTCCACATCCATCCCTGTTGCTACAAATGACAAAATTTATCTTTTTGAATGGCTGAAAAATTTCCCTTTATGTATATATTTCACATTTCCTTTATTGGTTCATCCACTGAGGAACACTAAGATTCATTTCATATCTTTGCTATTGTGAATAGTGCTTCAGTAAACATAGTACTGCAGATACCTCTTTGATATAGTGATTTTATTTCTCTTGGATATACATCCAGCAGTGGATTTGCTAGGCCACTTGGTAGTATATAAGACAGATGCTATTTTTTATACTTTACTCATGTGTCTGGATTTAATTTACCAATGTATTATATTTACATGTTTGCATGTATGTCCACAAATAAAGGCAACCTCTTGAAATGACTTAGATTGGTTTGGGCATCGATATATCTGTGAAGATATAGAGGACCGTTCCAAATTTTCTTGGGAACAATTTGTGAACTTATAATTTTCTTTTAATAAAATGTTTTATAAATAAGAGACAAAAAATAAACTACTACTAGATGTGTCATCATGAATAGCTATCTAAATGTCATTCTGAAGCTTGCTGTTGTAAGTATACACAGTATAACGTTATAATATTGGGTTTAGTTTGTGGAATTTTATCAGACTATGCCCTTATGTTTACTTTTCTGTTTGTTACATGTAATTTTTTTTGTACGTATATTAAATTTCAACAGTTGCAATTTTTTGTGCTGTTTTCTTCTTTTCTTATGATTGATGATGGTTTGTGTAGAATAGGGGTTATTTTTTCACAGCAGGATTTATTAAATGCACTTGTTAAATCTTTACTGGTGAAGAGAGGGAGAATGGTTTAGTGGTACTGATAGTTTACCAATTATAGGTGTATTCAATAATTATATGTATTGAGTCACTTTGCTGATTTCTACTTGTCTGAAAAATTATATAATTCACCTAAATTTTCAAATGTATTGAAACGTTTAATTAATTAATTAATTAATTAATTTTGAGTTGGAGTCTCACTCTGTCACCCAGGCTGGAGGGCAGTGGCATGCTCACGGCCACCGCAGCCTCGACCTGCTGGGCTTAAGCGATCTTTCCACCTCAGCCTTCCAAGTAGCTGGAACTACAGGTGAGTGCTATCAGGCCTGGCTTATTTTTTGATTTATTGTAGACGAGGTCTCACCAATTTGTCAGGACTAGTCTTGAACCCCTGGGCTCAGGCCATCCTCTCGCCTTGGCCTCCCAAAGTGCTGGGATTACAGGCTGAGCCTCCGCGCCCAGCAGAAATGTTTATTAACTCTTAGAACTTTTCTCCTATTTTATTTGTGCCTTTTCTCATTTAAAAAACAAAAAGACCAGCCAGGCTCGGTGGCTCAGCCTGTAATCCCGCGCCTGGGGAGGCTGAGGTGAGTGGATTGCCTGAGCCGGCAGGTTCGAGACCCGCCTGGGCAAGCGAGACATCTCTACAATAAATCAAAAAATTAGCCGGGCGTGGTAGCGCGCACCTGTAGTTCCGGCTACTCGGAAGGCTGAGGC
>CAUYQG010134139.1:0-38281 GCA_963574415.1 Tarsius wallacei | reverse complement strand
GCAGAGAAAAGGGAGCACTTCTACACTGTTGTTGGTGGTGCAAGCTAGGTCAACCTCTATGGAGAGCAGTGTGGCAATTCCTACAAGAACTAAAAATTGACCTTCCATACAATACAGCAATCCCTCTCCTGGGACTACACCCAGAGACTGCCTATGCCTCCCTTGTACTAATATGATTAATGTTCAGGTCCCACTTATGAGTGAGGACATGTGGTATTCAGTTCTTTGTTTCTGTAATAGATCACTGAGTATTACAGACTAACTCCATCCAAGTTGCTGCAAAGTTCATAATTTTGTCCTTTATGGCTGTGTAATATTCATCATATATATGTACCACATTTTTTTAATCCAGTCTACTTTCGATGGGCAGCATGGTTGGTTCCATGTTTTTACTATTGTGAATAGTGCTGCAATAAACATGTGTGCACAGATATCTTTTTTGTAGAATGATCTGAGTTCCTCCGGGTATATTCCCAGAAGGGAGATTGCTGGGTCGTATGGAAGGTTGATTTTTAGATCTTTTAGGAATCACCACACTGTTTTCCACAGAGGTTGTACTAGTTTGCACTCCCACCAACAGTGTAGAAGTGTTCCCTTTTTCCCGCATCCTTTCTAACATCTGCTGTTCTAAAAATACTTTATATGAAAGTGGAGGTGATTATGATTATGGGTGAGAAGTGAGTATGCTTGCCTGTTCAGCAAAATTTGCCTGCCTATATTTTAATGTATGCACTTATGATATTATATTTACGTGTAAGCTAATATATACATCTATAAGCTAATATATGAATATTATATATATAAACTAAGAATAGTTTATATAAGGAAGAAGAAGGAAGTATTTCAGTGTTATACAAATAGTTGATATTTCAGTGCAATTTTGGTTGAATGCACACTTGGATTTTCATTTTCCTTTTTTTTTTTTCCACCAAACAGGCAAACTTTTCTTACTCAGTCATTCACTCTTTTGGGTCTTAATATATATCTTGTAGAGATGTTGACTTTGTTGATGGGCCACAGCACAGAGGTGCGTAAGCCCTGCTTGTTGTCCTCAAGAGTCTCAAGGACAAGCTTGCCTTCACCTCTCACATAGTCAAAGCCTTGTTTTAGCAGTTTACAGGAACTATTAAAATCTTTCACAGGGCAGGCCTGCAATTGCTGCAATAGACTGGGATGGCAGGTTTCATCAAAGGGAGCCCAGGGGCAGGTCGCTGTGGAAATTGCCACTCATGGGGACGGGGAGCGAGAAGGAAAGGGGCCTTGGTTGCTGTAAGGAGCCAAAGAAGGAACTGCCGGGAGTGTGCTCTCTGAGGCTTTCGTAACTGTCGGAGAAAGGGCTTCTACTTGGACTCTCCAGGGATGGTGAGCACACATTCTTCCAGAACGATTTGTTTCACTTGGACAACTGTCTTTGATAGAAATGTCTAGCCAAAGATCTGCCTCCTTTTACTTTTCATCTATTGATCCTAGCTCTGACTGGTCTTTGAGGCCCCAAAGAGCAAGTCTGATCCATGTGGTAGCTTTTAAAGACAGTTTTGTGCCTCTCAAGTTGCAAGGTAGAACCTTCTCAGGGTTTCCAGCCATTCCTCATTTAGTTGACTTCTCCTTGATCCTAGTGCTGACCCTGTATATATGCACTTTGTCATGATTCCCTTTAAAATATGCGGCTGAGCAGAATCCAGCCCTAGCGAATCTGAGTGGGCTGTCGTCTCGCTGTGATTATCCCATGTCCTGATGCAGCCTAGAGTTGTATTCATCGATTTGGCATCTGTTATTATAGCACTGACTTCTGTTGAGCTTATCATCCACCAGAACTCCTAAGTAGCATATTCTTTTTTGGTTTTCAATATGCACACAATAAGTCACATCTCCTGTGTCCTGCAGTCGTTGGTTGAACTTTAGAGCTATAGCTATCACCTTCTTTTTGAGCAGTTTCCTTAGCAGCATTCTGCTGTGGGTGACTTCAGTCTCTAAACACAGTATAAAGAGTGTTAAAGTAAGTCGAGCATCTGTGTGCCACAAGGTGGTTTTTTGGTTGGTGCGAGGAACTGGGGAGCCTCTCAGTCCGTATTCATCCCTTCACCTTCAGTGATATAAAGGAGTCAACCTAAAAGTAGGGACTGTGGCACAAAATATAATTGTGAAGAGTTTACTTGAGCCAAAGGGAAGACATACTTCCCAGTGACTTGGGGAGTGCTGTCTTCTGCCTTTGTTACAGCAGGTTTTGGAAGGCAAAAAGGGATGAGGAGGGGACTGATACAAAGTTGTTTGACAGGAATTGTCAGTCGTCTACAGAGATGACATTGGTTAGGTATTGGCCCTTCACAGCTGAACTATAGGGTATGGGTTATGGTGTCCAGCATATGGCATTTATGACTTTGTGGCATCAGTTAATCTAAAACCCTCCATAGCAAGTGGCCTCAGGAGGTAATTATTTAGCCTAAGGGGGAGTGAGATGTGACTGCTGTCACATTTTAGTGTCTCTCTGGGCCTGATCATTTAAAGTGGCTCCC
The DNA here is from genome assembly GCA_963574415.1 of Tarsius wallacei. NCBI lineage: Eukaryota > Metazoa > Chordata > Mammalia > Primates > Tarsiidae > Tarsius > Tarsius wallacei. Next base: position 35,768 of record CAUYQG010134139.1, on the reverse strand, counting down.
ATCCCTCAGATAAACCTTTCTCACAAGATTTACTTGGAAGCTTCTACTCGTCCGACTCTTTTGGTATGTTGGAATAGACTGGACATTAACTGTTGCTTGCATGATTACAGTAGTTGATTCCTAGAATATAGGTGCTAGAGGGGAACTGAGAGGTATTTTAGTCCCTGCCCCGCCCTCCCCTTTGCACATTTGGAAAGTAAGAATAAATAACATTGTTCAAAACTACTAAGCAAGCTGGCGATGGAGGCAGGCCTAGCACTCAGACCTCTGCCATGCCTGTAAACTCACTTACCAAGTTATTCTTCCGCCTGCATGGCAAGGTTTCCAACTGCTGGTGTGAATACACTTCATAGATTTTTCCCTGGCCCTTCAGTGAGTGCAATTGCCCCAGAGCTGGATGGCGTCCTGGGATTCCTCTAACTTGTGAGTAATGAAGCATAAGGATTTTTAGCCAGGTGACTCTGGTAGTGAAGGAGGTAGGCTCCTCCCTGGGGTTCCTAGGCCTTTACTGGCTTTCTGCCCAGCACTTTCCTTGTGAGATGGCCCAGGTCCTGGGAGAAAATGGGATCTCACCTGGATCACTCTGGTGCCGGTTTCCAGGAGGCCTCTGGGACTGGACCTGAGGGGAGGCCTGGGCAGCGTGTCCTACTCTGGTGCTGATCTTAGGTGTCGGGCGGGTGGAGAGGCAGTTGGAGGGCCTGTCCCCTCATGAGGTATCTGAGAACACCTCACACTCAGGGTGGGTGTCCAGCTATTGCTGGAGGAGTCCTTGCGGGCAGGCAGCAATGCCAGTCTGCCGAGTGTCAGGATTTTTGTGTGTTATTTGTAACGTTTAATGTACCTCTTTTCCCCACTTGATTGCAGATCCTTGAAGGTCAGGAAGTTGACTCTTTCATTGTAATGCAATACTCCCTCGTAGCAGCTGGCACTGCATTGAGTAGATGTTTCCCGATTAGGGCATCAGGAGACATGTTTTCTGCTTTGCGGCTGCCGAGGCGTAGCAGGGCAGGTCACCTCATCTTTGGGGGTCGATTCTTCATCTGTAAAATGAGGAGCTTAAAGTGACCTATGAAGGCTCTTTTAACAGAGGTCTCTAGGATTCAAGGGGCTGACACAACTCCAAAATGTATCCTTACTGTATATTTTAAAGAAGCCCTTTTGGGGCCGGGCACGGTTGCTCACACCTGTAATCCCAGCACTTTGGGAGGCCGAGGTGAGAGGATTGCCTGAGACCACAGTTTCGAGACCAGCCTGGGTAACTTGGCAAGACCTCATCTCTACAATAAATCAAAAAATTAGCCGAGCGTGGTGGCACATGCCTGTAGTTCCAGCTACTTGGAAGGCTGAGGTGGAAGGATCACCTGAACCCAGCAGGTCGGGGTTGTGGTGGCCTTGAGCATGCCACTGCACTCCAGTCTGGGCGATGGAGTGAGACTCTGACTCAAAAAAAAAAAAAGAAGCCATTTTGTGTAGTAACATTCCTGAGAAGGGCTACCCAGGGGACACCACCTTCACCATCACCCAGCAGGAAGGACTTCTTTTCTCGCTGTCTTTTTTTTTTAACTTAATTTATTTTAATTTTTATAGATTCAGGAAGTACATATGCAGGTTTGTTACATGGATATATTGCATGAAGGTGAGGTTTGGGCTTCTGGGTTCATTATATTCGAATAGTGAACATTGTACCCAATAGGTAATTTTTCAACCCTCATCCCCTTACACCCGCCCCCTTTTGGAGTCCCCAGTATCTATTATTTTCCTCTGTATGTCCATGTGTACCCATTGTTTACCTCCTACCTATAAGTGGGAGCTTGTGGTATTTGATTTTCTGTTTCTGAGTTATTTCGTTTAGGATAATGGCCTTCGGCTCCATCCATGTTGCTGCAAAAGACATGATATCCTTTTTTATGGCTGTACAGTATTCCATGGCATATAAATATCACATTTTCTTTATTTACTCATCTGTTGATAGACACTTAGGTTGGTTCCATGATTTTGCTATTGTGAATAGTGCTGTGATAAATATATGAGTGCAGGTGTCTTTTTGATATAATGATTTCTTTTCCTTTGGATAGTTACCCAGTAGTGGGATTGCTGGGTAAAATGGTTGTTCTTTGAGAAATTTTTATACTGTTTTCCATAGAGGTTGAACTAATTTACAGTGCCAACAGTGTATGAGTGTTCCTTTTTCTCCACATCATTCCCAACATCTGTTGTTTTTTGACCTTTGAATAGTAGTCATTCTGATTGGTGTGAGATGGTATCTCATTGTGATTTTAATTTGCATTTCTCTGATGGTTTGTGATGTTGCACCTTTTTTCATATGTTTGTTGGCTGCTTGCATGTCATCTTTTAAGACATATCTGTTCATATACATGATGGAATAGTACACAGCCATAAAGAAGAACAAACATATGGACTTTGCAGCAACTTGGATGGATTTAGAGTCTATCATACTCAGTGATCTATCACAGAAACCACATGTTCTCACTCATAAGCAGGCCCTGAACCTTTACCATAATATTATAAGAAAGGGATTGGAAGGGGAAGGAGAGAGGCACATAACATCAATGAGGGTACCTGATCTCAAACCAGGCAAATTGAGGATAGACCAATGGAAGGCCCAAACTTTACCTGTATGATGATGACCACTTGTATACCTCATCCTGAATTGTACCCTACATCTTTACAATTTGAAAAAAAAAAGAGATGTCTGTTCATGTCCTTTGTCCATGTTTTAATGTTTTTTTTTTCTTATTGAATTGTTGAGTTACTCACAGATTCTGGATATTAGTCCTTTGTTGGATACCTAGTTTGCAAATATTTTCTCCCATTCTGTAGGTTGTCTGTTTACTTTATTGATTATTTCTTTTGCTGTGCAGAAGCTTTTAAGTTTAATTAAGTCCCATTTTTCTATTTGTTGGTTTTGTTGAATTTGCTTTTGAGGTCTTAGTCATAAATTCTTTGCCTAGGCTAATGTACGAAGAGGTTTTTCCAGGTTTTCTTCTCCTAGGATTTTTATAGTGTTTGATCTTACATTGAACTCTTTAATTCATTTTGAGTTAATTTTTTTATATGGTGACAGTTGGGGGTCCAGTTTCATTCTTCTGCATATGGTAAGCTACTTTTCCCAGCACCAATTATCAAATAGGGTGTCCTTTCCCCAGTGTATATTTTTGTTGACTTTGTCAAAGATTAGTTGATTGTAGGTAGATGACTTTATTTCTGGGTTCTCTATTCTGTTTCATTGATCTGTCTACCTTATACCAGTAACATGCTGTTTTGGTTACTATAGCCTTGTAGTATAATTTGAAGTCAGGTAATGTGATGTTTCTAGCTTTGTGTTTTTTACTTAGGACTACTTTGGCTATTCTGGCTCTTTTTTAGTTCCTTATGAATTTTAGGATTGCTTTTCTAATTCTATGAAAAATGGCATTGGTAATTTGATAGGGATTGCATTGACTCTGTAGATTGCTTTGGGCAGTATGGTCTTGTTCATGATATTGATTCTTCTGATCCATGGACATGGAATATTTTTCCATTTGTTGTGTCACCTACACTTTCCTTTATCAGTGTTTTGTAGTTACCCTTGTAGAGAACTTTCTCCTCCTTGGTTAAATGTATTCCTAGGTATTTTAGTTTTTTTGTGGCTATCATAAATGTGACTGTGTTCTTGATTTGGTTCTCAGCTTGAGCATTACTGGTGTATAGAAATGCTACCGATTTTTGTACATTGATTTGTTTTTACTGAAGTCATATATCAAGTCCAGGAGTCTTTTGGAGGAATCTTTAGCGTTTTCTAGGTATAAGATCTTGTCATCAGTGAACAGAGATAATTTGACTTCCACTTTTCTAATTTGGATAGCTTTTATTTCTTTCTCTTGCCTGCTTGCTCTGGCTAGGATTTTCAGGACTATGTTGAACAGGAGCATGAAAGTGGGCATCTTTATTTTGTTCCAGTTCTTAAGAGGAATGCTTCAATTTTCCCCTATTCAGTATGATATTAGCTGTGGGTTTATCATAAGTGGTTTTTATTATTTTGAAATATTTTCCTTTGATGCCTAGTTTGTTCAGGGTTTTTATCATGAAGGGATGATGGATTTTATCAAATACTTTTTCTGCATCCATTGAATTGACCATATGATTTTTGTTCTTAATTCTGTCTGTGGTGAATTACATTGATTGCATATATTGAACCATCCTTGCACCCTTGGACTAAAACCCACTTGAATGTCTCACCATCTTTTGAAAATGAGAAAATTTGTAAAAATAAAAAGGAGAAGGGTTTTGGAGGGGAGATGTTGAAAAAGGCCAGGTGTGAGTATCCATCATGCTCTTCCTCTGAGCTGCTTTTAGCTACAGTTTCTCAATACTCAGGTTGGTATTAAGAAAAGAGTGCCAGGACAGGAGATAAGAGTTATCAATGGCCTCCAAAGAGTATAAGATAGGTCTGAGGTCATGGCAGACAGGAGAATTTCATTTGTTGCTCTAGAAGCTGGAGGGGAGTTTGAGCAGAATGGAATGACCTGGAAGGCATTTCTTGATTGCAACAGGACTCTCAATGAAGGCAGAGGAAAAAGAAGATACAACAAAAAATAGCCAGATTTCCTTCCTCTGAGAGAGCTTGCTCTTGAGAAAGATGGGCATATATACAATTTAACTATTGTTCAAGGTCCCATAAATGAGCTCAGAGGAAGGAGTCGATAATTCTGACCTAAGGAATGGGGAGTGCTTCCAGGAAGCACTTCTCTGCATTTTCGCCCACTCCTCCCAAGCGGTGCCTCACCTTGGCTTTGTCTACATCTGCTTTGACAAATTGAGAAATTTATGAATATGGCATCAACTGCGGGCGGAGGCGGTGGTTGGGAGACAGAAGCCAAGAGAGCTCAGCCCGCCCCTGTGTACTTTGTACTTTTTCATTTCTCTTGGTACCAGGCACTCTCATACTTAATCCACAGTGCAGCTGTCACAGTGAGCAACTGTGACAATGACTGCCTCTGCCCCAGAACCCATCCCAGACGTGGAGCTTAAGGCTCCAGCTACGGGTTGTCTTAATGCTGGTCCTGTCCCTCCAGCTGCCATGTCCACGCAGAGACTTCGGGATGAAGACTATCACGACTACAGCTCCACCGACGTGAGCCCAGAGGACAGCCCGTCAGAAGGCCTTAACAACCTCTCCTCCCCGGGCTCCTACCAGCGCTTTGGGGAAAGCAACAGCACAACGTAAGTAGCTGTCACCTTTTGCCCTCCTGGATGGGTTGCATGTTCCTCAGTCTCCTTAGACATTTTTCCTCCCCATTTCATCTTTTTCCCCCTTTACAGATGAAGGTGAGGAGTAAGGAGACTGGGCAGTGGCCGCGCTGGCACTGACCCTCCTGGCCTCCCACTCTCCAGTCTGCTTCTTATTCTTTGTTCCTTTCAGCCTTGTTGGTCCCATAAGGCTGGTGCCAAGTAAAAGCTTGGACTGAAGCATCCAGAGAGGACATTTCTCTTAGTTTAGAAGAACATGGCATTGGTGCTAGAACCTCAAATAATCTCCAAGCCCCTTTGGAAGCCTCCTTTGCAGAGTCTCCCCTAGATTTCCGCTTCTGTCACCCAGTCACCAGTCCATTTGGCTGAAGAAATAGGAACAAGGAGAATAACTTCTGCACTTAAAAATCCAGGGGTTGGTAGGAAGAGGAGATCACTTTGGATTCTCCAAGGAGGGCTTAAGTCTTGTCCTTGGAAACGGAAACCCAAGACTCATCCGGACTGTGTTTGGTCCTCTTTGGACCTCAGTTTCCCCAAATGTAAGTAAAAATTGAGGTTCTCACTGTGCAGCTGTGCTGGCCGTATGATGTTCTCCACTGGAATTAGTAACTTCAGAGAAAGGTTGTCTTTTCCATTGAGTTTCTAGGCTACCCAAGGTCAGCAGACCTCTGGCATCCAGAAAACCCCTGTGTCCCAGCTTTGCAGCCCTTCTGTTTATTCCTCAAGCTCAGCCATCACTCTTTCTGTGTTCCCTTGTGGGTTGGAGATGACTTACTGAGGGATCCTTCATGTCCTAGACTTACTGTGATTGCCCAAGGGGACCCTGGAAGCATCTCTTGGAGCCCATAGCTGGTGAAGCTCCCCCTCCCGCAGTCCCTGCTGGTGCGGGGCATTTTCTGTTGGTGAGCGGTTCCTCACCACCACCAGCTGATTTCTACTCATGAAGATTCCATCTCTGTAGCTTTTCTCTCCCGTGACATGCTTTTGTAGATTTCCCATTCGCTTGCAGTTGTAACTGATGGGAACGGTTGCTCAGAGCAGAGCTGGCCATGGTACGAATCCCTCTTGCCCTCTTTCTGCTAACCTTATCCACCCCATGGGCGACCTCAGGCAGAAGGAGCTCCACACGCAGTGGCATGTGACAGCTTCCCTCAGAAGCCACGCTCGTGATTGTGAAATGCATCTTACAAGCTTCTCTCTAAGCAGTTTCCCTTCCAGTTTTGCTACTTCTTGTTCTCAGGCATCAGCTTGTCTGTGCCATACCTGCCAGATGGAGTCTGAATTTTCATCTTTGTAGAGACCTCTCTGAAGCTCAAGGCCAACCAGCTAGCAGCTTCAGGATAGTAGCCCATAGGTTTTGGACACCCGGGAGCTGAGGCATGCCTGCTAGCTATTCTAATATCTCTTTTTTTTCCACACTGAATTACAGCAAGTAGTTAACCCCACTTTATTCCCCTTGATTGTTAGAAATCGAGCATTGGGCTGGGCAAGGTGACTCATGCCTATAATCCCAGCACTTTGGGAGGCCAAGGTGAGAAGATTGCCTGAGCCCACGGGTTTGAGACCAGCCTGGGCAACTTGGTGAGACCTCATTTCTACAATAAATCGAAAAATTAGTCAAGTGTGGTGGTGCATGCCTGTAGTTCCAGCTACTTGAAAGGCTGAGGTGGAAGGATTGCCTGAGTCCAGCAAGTCGAGGCTATGGTGGCCGTGAGTGTACCACTGCACTGTGGCCTGGGTGACAGGGTAAGACTCTAACTCAAAAAAAAAAAAGAAAAGAAAGAAAGAAATTGAGCATCGGGCTTGTATTGGGACATTTTCCAGAGTATACTTTGTTCTGAGGTTTCCTTCCTGCCCTGCTATCATGATACAAGGAGGTGACCAGGAACGCCCATCTGCAGGTGATGGCAGGATGGCAGTCCCATCACAGGTGTTACTGAGAAAAGTGCCTCACTGGGACTTGGAGGGATGGTTGAGTGCTCCAGCCTGGGGCATTTATGCAGAAAACACACCAGGTGTGATCAAGGTGTAAGTTCATTAGGAGAACCTTGTTAACCCAAAGGCATCTCTGCTATGTAGGAAGTGTGAGGAACAAGATGTTAAGCTGGGTTCCTTTCCTGTTTGCACTTTGTTCCATCCTGTTATCGAAGGAGCAAAGTACATGGAAGAGCTTCTTGGCCTCCTGCACTTGCAGGCAGACACCTGGCTTCCAGAAGTTAAGGTCTCGGTAAAAACCCCTCATTAGAGGGTGCAATAGGCATCCCAGACACTTCCATGATGATGTGTTTAGTGAGGTTATTTCCTAACCCTTGATGTTACCAAGCTGTTGACTGCTGTGAAGATAGCCTCGTTTGATGCTGTTGGGCAAATGTTTCTCCTTGCTGCCCCTCTAAGTTACGTTATACTAGCTGTTGATCCAGCCTCAGTGCTTCCTTCCCAGGCTGCCAGGTTGACTGAAATGGACTTTCTCTGGGGGATAGGGGGGTATCTGCTTGCAAAATGTGCTCTGCAACCTTTTGAGGTTCCCAGGACTATTTTAAGAAGTCTGTGAAGCTAATAATCTCAAATTGTTGTTTGCCTTTTCACCTGTTGATATTTGCACTGACAATGCAGATACAATGGTGAGTAAAATTGCAGGTGCCGGAGCATGAATAGAGGCCATGGCACCAGATGACACTGGTCATCATTGCGTTTCTCGCTGTGCAATGAAAGAAGCCAGTTTTGCTCAAGAATGTCCTTGATGCGAGAATCAAATTACTGATGTTTTAAAATCATGGCCCTTCAATTTAGGCCTTTTAATGTTCTGTGTGACAAGTGGTAAGTATGCATGAAGCACTTCTCCTCACTGTGACACTCACTCTCCTCAGGGCCGTGACCCAGAGCGATGATCTGAGTCGTCGACTGAACTTGCTTTTTTTTCAAAAGAACACTTTTCACTAGAAAGAACAACTAACAAGCTACAGGTTATTCAGAGCTGAGTACTTGGCAGACATTTTCTTGAAAATAAAAGAAATGAGCCATCACTTCAAGACACACAACAGTACATATTTGTTGCCCATAATAAAATCTGAGCTTTCAAGAAAAATTGGGAAAATGAAGACTTGGATCCAGCACTGTGAGCCTGACAGCTTCCCTTTACTTGAAGACTTTTCTGATGAAACCAGGTGTGATATTAATGACCATGACTTTTTGATATTGTGCAATGAACGATGTGAGCAGTTTGGAAGATCTGCATAACTCAGGGAACCATGACCTCCAAATGACCAAAGCGTATTGTTAGGAAGTTGTGCGTGGGTAAAAGAGCCATTGAAAGAACAAGATCACTAATGGATTTTAATGTAATTGAGAATGAAAACTTCAGATTTTACACCGCAGTGAACTTCTAAGAAACTGTCACATGCTGCATTTTGGAGTAGTGTCAAAGAAAAATTAACATGACTATCTGAAGAGACTATTAAAATACTCCTTTTTCCCAACTCATGTCTATGAGAGAATAATTTTTTTCATATACTTCAACCGAAACAACGTCTAGGCTCTGTGTAAAGCCTTACTTCATGATAGATTGAATGTCAAAGCAGTGATTCCAGTTGACTGGGGAGAAAAGGTGAGATAGGGCCATTCTTCTCACATTTTTTTTGGAAAATGGAGTTCTTTTTCATGAAAAAAAAATGTTATTTATATTAACATGTAATGAACTTATTTTTAATTAAATGTTTTAAAAACTTATCAGTTTTAATTTATAATGTAGTGTATATTGGCAGATGTCATCCACATAAACAAAAGCTATTTGGAGTCTTTAATGGTTTATCAGAGCAGAAAGGGGTCCTGAGATCAACAAGTCTAAGAACTGCAAATAGAGCATGGCTAGAACCACAGAGATTTGCTAGACTATTCTTTCCCTTTCAGAAAGGTAGTTTAGCCTTGTAATGAAGACTTTGCAGTCCACGAAGTTGATTTTATGCTATTCACACAGTACTGGCCAATCTCAGCTTGGAGCCATCCATTAAAAAGAGTCATTCTGGTCAATTGCCTATAATCCTGGCTTTTAGAGCCGAAGGGACCATGGAGATCATCTCATCCTGGTCCAGTCCTCGCTTCATAGATGAGACAACTGGCCCAGAGAAGGCAGGTCCTATGGCAGTGGTGGCAGAGCCTGGCCCAGAGGACCTGGTCTTCCGTGACACACAGCTCAGAGGCATTTTGGGGAGGTCTCTGGTAGTCAGGTGGGTTTGGTATAGCACTTACCTTTGCCCAAAAGTGGATTAAACATTTGCCGAGATTTAAATTTGAGAGGCTCACTATCCTGCCTGCTATCTCCCATCTACTGGCTACCGATATGGAGTCACCGCTGGCCCTGTGCAGGCCTTGAACCGTGCCCTCAGGAGAGTCCAGGAAAGCACTTCCCCTCTTCTCACTCAGAGTCTAGGCAGCTTCCCTGATCTTTCCTGAGAAGGTTGGGGACAGTGGGAGGGTAAGAGGTTTCCTTCCTGAAGGTCAAAGGGGAAAGGTTAAAGTAAAATTCCTTCCCAGATGGTGTAGGTAGGTCTGATGAATGGCCTTCATGATGAACAAGTATTAGCGGCACAGTGGCTCACACCTGGAATCCCAGCACTTTGGGAGGCGGAGACAAGAGGATTGCCTGAGTCCAGGGGTTCGAGACCAGCCTGGGCAATTTGGTGAGACCTCGTCTCCACAATAAATCAAAACAATTAGCTGGGCGTGGTGGTGTGTGCTTATAGTTCCAGCTACTTGGAAGACTGGGGCAGAAGCATCACCTGAACCCAGCAGGTCGAGGCTGTGGTGGCCGTGAGCATGCCACTGCACTCCAACCTAGGTGACAGAGTGAAACTCTAACCCCCCCAAAAAAGTGTTGCTTGCTTTGAGTTTCTACTGAATTGCAGATTTGAAGAAATGTGTATAAGCATCGGTTTTGAGGGATTTAGGTTGTTTGCATAGAAGAATTTCCAGACAATGCCAGGAGCCAAATCCTGGGTTACTTGGGGCAAAGGAATACTGTATTTGACCGACTTCCTATCCTTCTGGAGGTAACAAAGGATAGAAAATTCTGAAGATGGACAGGCATGATGGCTCACACTTATAACCCCAACACTTTGGGAGGCTGGGGCAGGAGGATCACTTGAGACCAGGAATTTAAGACCAGCCCGGGCAGCACAATGAGACCCTACCTCTACAGAAAAGGAAAAATTAGCTGGGCACAGCGGTGCACATCTGTAGTCCCAGCTACTCGGGAGGCTGAGGCAGGAGGATCCCTTGAACCCAGGTGTTTGAATTTGCAGTAAGCTATGATTATGCCACTGCACTCCAGCCTGGGCAACAGAGAGACCCCCCCCACACACACACCAAAAATAAATAAATAAATAAAATACTGAATACAAGACTTACAAAGCCACTTCTCTGCTGTCAGTCTTTGCTGAGTCCCATTCCCTGTGGAAAAAGGAGAAACTCCCTGCCCACCCTCAACCTGTCTCGAGTGGCTACTAACCCAAGTACCACTCCTTGTCATGCCCCACGCTTCTCTCCAGGGCCTCCAGACCCTTCCCTTTGGTGTCTTCCCCAGTGACACACACAGATCTTGCCCTTCCTGCTGGGCTCAGCTCAGGCCTCTCCTCTGTATGAAACCACATCTGCCTTCTTCCTACGCTCTGTTCCTGGAGGATCTTTCTATCTCTGGTGGTTATCAAGGCATCTGCTTATTTTCCTTGAGATATTATTAGTTTCTAGAAACTGAGATCTATACCCGATTCATACTTATTTTCACCACTGCAGTGAATGCAACGTTTGATAATGATAGATGGTGTTTGTTGAGTGAAAAAAATGAATGAGGAAACATGAGAGACTTTATAGTTGCTGCGTGACAGGGCCAGTCTGTAAAAATGCCTCCACAGCAGAAAGATAAACGTGGGGACTGTCTGGAAGGGCGTCTTCAGTCCTAGAACTCTGCAGCACTTGGCTTTCTTCTCTTTTAAATACGAAGTGCATCAGGGGCTTCCATCCTCTTTCCTCTTGTGGTATTGTATGACTCTTACTCTGTTCACTTTGTGTACAAGGTTGGGCGGGGGAGGGTTGCAAAAACCCTAGACTTTACATGTTTAAACTTCAGTGACCTTCAGACTACTCTCTGTTTGATGCATTACACCTATTAAAACACTTTTTCCATGGCTCAAAACAGTTTTTGAGCTCGTCCATTTTGATGCCTTTTAGTGCTTCTGATGTTTTTGTTTCATCTCTTCCACATTGGCAAAATGTTTCCCTTTGAGGACTTTTTTTTATCCAGGGAAACAACAAAATAAAGTTGTTTGGGGTGAGATTGGGTGAATAGGGAGGGTGGAGCACAGGGGTCATGCCGTTTTTGGTTAAAAGCTGCTGAAAAGTGCCAAACACTTAGAATGGTATGAGTGACTGCATTGTCATGGTGTAAGAACCAGTCACCTGTTTGCCACAACTCAGGATGTTTCTTCTGCAAATTGTGATGCAACCTTCTCACAATTTCCACATAAAAACTTTGGTTGACCATTTGATCTGAAGGAACAAATTCTGAGTGTACTACAAGGGGCCTGCCCTCCAAAAGATAATTCTGGGGTTTTTTGGGGGGTCCCCCCCCTTGTACACCTTTCTATTGCAGGATGTGGGTTTGTTTCCTCTGTTATTCTCTCACACCAGTGTTTGTCCTTGGTAGTTGGGTCTGTCATCCTCCTTTGCAGTTTGGGGTCTGAGTGTTTACAGCGGTCGCTTTGTGGTTAGAAGCAGGCTCAGTGGACTCTGAAGGGGCAGAGTGCCTGGAGAGAGCCCCACGTTCCTCTGGTCTGTAACCAAAGGGAGGGGTTCTCAGAAACGCCATGGAGGGTGAGGCTCACAGCACAGAGGGTATGAGGTTGAGCCCCAGCCAGGCCACCCAACTCTGAACCCTGGCTTAGACCTATACCAGATGTGTGACCTTGAGCTGCTTTGTCCTTATAAAATGGATCTTATGGGGTTGTTGTGGAAATCAAATGAGATAGCACACACAAGCCGCACCAAATGCTCAGTAAGCATCGGCTGTCACCGTGGTTAACAGTCCCTTGTTGTCTTCTTTCCACTTCAGATGGTTCCAGACCTTGATCCACCTGTTGAAAGGCAACATCGGCACAGGCCTCCTGGGGCTGCCTCTGGCCGTGAAGAATGCTGGCATCTTGGTAAGGGTCTGCCTTGTTGCAGGGGAGTGTTGTGACGTTTTAGGAGGTGGTTTTTTTGTTTTGTTTCAAAAATTTACTTTATTTTAAACAGGGAACCTTTTAAAAATAATTCAGCGAAGAAAAAGCAAATTCAGACATTGGTTTATGTAGCGGTATTTATTGAAGGGCTCCTCTGTGCCAGGCACTGTTCTAAGCTCTCAGAATACATAAGTGAATTGAACAAAGCTTTCAGCCCTGTGGCACTTCCCTTGTGGTAGAGAAGAGGAATTAAAGTGGCTCAAGCAGTTTCTATCAATACTAGGAACTGGCTGGGTATGGTGGCTCATACCTAGAATCCTAGCACTTTGGGAAGCTGAGGTAGGAGGATTAATTGAGCCTAGGAGTTCAAGACCAACCAGGGCAACATAGCGAGACTTCATCTCTAAAAAAAAAAAAAATTAAAAAAAAAGCCAGGTGCCATGGCATGTGCCTGTAGTCCCTGCACTCAGGAGGCTGAGATAGGAGGATCGCTTTAGCTCAGTAGTTCAAGGTTGCAGTGAGCTATGATCGCACCACTGCACTCCAGCCTGGAGACAGAGTGAGAACAGTTCTGTTTCTATTAATAATAACAATATGAACTAACAAGTTAGTTACAGGTATCTGTCCACTTTCTATGCAGTCTCCCAACACCCCGTCCCTAAATGGCCAACTCTGAGAGTCTAATGGTTTTGTTTTTTGGGTTTTTTTGTGTGATTCTTCACCTTGTGTATACTGCCTATCGAAAGCTATTCTGGTTTCTTTTAGAGTTGGAGACGAGCTCAGAGATGTGGGTTGTCCTTGGCTTATTGCAGTCTTTCTTGACCTGGCAGCACTCTAAAGATAGCTTGCCTGTTCCCCCCACGTCCCTTTGCCCGTCTCTTCTTCCCACAGAGTCACCGGAGCCTTCTGTTCTGCTGTTTTGCAACTATCTCGGAAGAGACTTATCTGGGTCCTCGTTCGCCACGAGATTCAGTCTCGCATTAAGCTCAGATAGTGCCCATCTTGCAGAGTTGATCTCCACAGTCACACTTCTCCCTCTGCCGCTGGGCCCAAAGTTTTGTCACTGAAAAATGCCTCAGTGGCACTCAAAGCCTTTGCAAATCGAGTCTCTGTAGGGCCCCCTCCTAATTCTGCGTGCTTGTCTCTCCCTCCTTTGTCGGCAACACCGCCCCAGATGGGTCCCCTCAGCCTGCTGGTGATAGGCATCGTGGCCGTGCACTGCATGGGTATCCTGGTGAAGTGTGCCCACCACTTCTGCCGCAGGTGAGAGCCCTTGTGCTGCCGCTCGAGTGGCACATTGTCCTTTTGGGTTCTGTCGCCAACCCCGGAAGTGAGCACGTACGGGTGGCCCTCCGTCTTTACCCTGGCTGGTGATGCCTGCTGGTGAGGGCAGCATGCCCTTTCCCTGGTGACTTTTGTGTTCTTTTTTGGGCTCATTGTCTCCTGCTAAGTTTCCGCTCATTGTCTCCTGCTAAGTTTCCTTATGCCCAGGGGACAGATACCACATTCTAATTTTGTGTGCTTTGTAAGGTTACCCCATTGAAATTATTCTAGTGGGTGGTTGTTCTTGACAATGAAAGTAGCTGTCCAGTTGACTGAACACTTCTGATCCCTGAGTGATTAGGTATGGGACTCAGAGATGTGGGACTCAAAGTGGTACCTCCAGGGTGACAAGTGGGAATGGTCGGGGTCGCAGTGGCTCCATTTGTTCTGTCAATGTTGTTGTCTAACCCATATACTCTGTCCTTCTTCCTTCCATATTCTTCTCCCAGACTTAACAAGCCTTTTGTGGACTACGGGGACACTGTGATGTACGGACTAGAATCCAACCCCTGTTCCTGGCTCCGGAACCACGCGCACTGGGGGAGGTTTGTGGCTTCCTCCTTGCTTTCAGCTGGGGCCGCCCAGTGTGAGGCCTGCAGATAGGGAGGTCCCGTGAGGAGGCAGTGTGAGGAGTGGCTGGAGTGCTTTGGTCAGTGGACTTGGACTGTAGCTCTGCTCAGCCCTGGTAAGCTGTGTGACCTTGGGCAGCGTCACCCTTCCCTTCTCCCTGAGCCTCAGTTTCCTCATCAGAAAAATATGGAGCCTGGCCAGAAAGGGCTCTGAGGGTTATTCCAATCTCAGCTCTGACAGTCAATGGTCAGAGATTGTATTTGATTCACTCATTTGTTCAACAAATATTTTTAAGCATTTTCTTATAAGTAGAACGAAATTGTTCTAGGTGGGGAGGGGAGGTTTCCAGAAGGAGGGGAGGGGAGCTGGAGAAAGGAGGAGATGGCTCTGTTAGGAGGTAGGGACTATTTGGAAATTTCCCCTTATGGCAACTTTTCAGATGCTTGGAGGGAAATACTGTACTGTTTGTTGTCTGGTTTTAGATATAGAAGATTGATATCATCAAGGACTGAATCCTTTTAAAAAAAAAAATCTGAACCATATTAAAACTATGTTCTCACCAAAGGGAAGCCCAAAGTTTACCTGTATAATGTTCACTTGTTTACCTAATCCTGAATTGTACCCCACATCTTTAAAATAAAATATATATATATATTTTAAAAACCATGTTCTCTAGAAAAGCTCCTTTTTGTAGTCATAGAGGAAACTTACAATCATCCATAGTCAACTTCATCCTATGATACAGATGTAATTGTTTTGACAAAATTATTTTCTATGACTGGGAGAAGCCAGATTGCCAAGTGACCACCATGGGTTGGTTGGTTGTTAATCAGTCCTTCCCTCCCTCCCTCCCTCCCTCTCTCCCTGCCTCCCTTTAGTAAAATTAGCATGCTCTTTTAATGTGTGCTCACAGTAAACACATTATTATTTTTTTTTTTGAGTTGGAGTCTCACTCTGTTGCCCAGACTGGAGTGCAGAGGCTGCTCCCGGCCACTGCAGCCTCGACCTGCTGGGCTCCGGTGATCCTTCCGCCTAAGCCTTCCAAGTAGCTGGAACACGCTACCATGCCCAGCTAATTTTTTGATTTATTGTAGAGATGAGGTCTCGCCAAGTTGCCCAGGCGGGCCTCGAACCCGCGGGCTCAGGCAATCCACTCACCTCAGCCTCCCAAAGCATGGGATTACAGGCTGAGCCACCGAACCCAGCTGAACACATTTTTTTTTTTAATAAGATAGAGGGGCATAAAGTGAAAAGTAAAAGTAAATGCTGGTCACAGTCACATGGGTAGCCTTTTGGAATTTTCTGTATATATACACATGGCCTTAATTTTTTGCATGCATTGACTATACTATGTGTACTGTTTGGAAACTTCCTTTGCCCCCTTAAATGTCTTAGACATTTTTCTCTACTGGCACACACAGATTTAACACATCCTTTTTAACTGCTGTGTAATGCTCCATTTAAGAATGGTCTATGATTTGATCACTTGCCTTCTGATGACCCTTTAGGTTGTGACCAGCTGTTGTTGTCCAACCAGCAGTCTGTTTGGTGCATCTCTTCCTCTGTGTCCTTATGTGAGACTAGGTTGGTTCTTGGATCCAAGTTACAGAGAGAGACAATGAAGAGGTCCACTTCCTGGTCTTTTATGTCAAGGGTTCCCTATAACTTTAGAAAAAAGGTGTGAGGTGGGCCGAGTGGGCTGGCAATGTCACACTCCATGCTCCATGCAGGGATTCCCGACTCATCAACATCCCTGACAAGAAGCCAGGAAGGGGACTTGGACACCACTGATGGCCTCTCCTTCACCTTTCTCCCTGAGCCCCAGACCAAGGGCACCTGGTGTGGTTTCCCCTCTTATCAGGGCATGTCCCTCCTTGTCACTTGTTACGGAGGGTCTGTGGTGGCTTGGGGAAAAGCACTGTTTAAAACACTTACTGGGTACAGTGTACATGATTCAGGTGATGGCTACACGGTATATCCATGTAATAAGATGGCACTGGCATCCCCTAAGTCTATTTAAAAAAACAAAACCAAAACCCACTCGTCCTTCTGGGAGTCCTGCATTGATACTATAATGATCTTGCATTCCTTCCTGCTGCATCTCCAGGCACATTGTGGACTTCTTCCTGATTGTTACTCAGCTGGGATTCTGCTGTGTCTATTTTGTGTTTCTGGCTGACAACTTTAAACAGGTAGGGTCTTTGTTTTTTGGATTTTTTTTTTTTGAGTTGGAGTCTCACTCCGTCGCCCAGACTGGAGTGCAGTGGCCGCTCCCGGCCACCGCAGCCTCGACCTGCTGGGCTCCGGCGATCCT
The DNA here is from genome assembly GCA_963574415.1 of Tarsius wallacei. NCBI lineage: Eukaryota > Metazoa > Chordata > Mammalia > Primates > Tarsiidae > Tarsius > Tarsius wallacei. The sequence continues at coordinate 19,100 of CAUYQG010134139.1, read as the reverse complement.
TCCGCCTCAGCCTTCCAAGTAGCTGGAACTATAGGCGTACGCTACCATGCCCGGCTAATTTTTTGATTTATTGTAGAGATGAGGTCTCGCCAAGTTGCCCAGGCGAGTCTTGAACTTGTGGGCTCAGGCAATCCACTCACCTCAGCCTCCCAAAGCGCGGGATTACAGGCTGAGCCACTGAGCCCAGCTGGTCTTTGTTAAAAAACAAACAAACAAACAAAAACAACAACAACAAAAAAAAAACAACAAACGAGAGAGACTGGCAAGAGATGAATGAAATTTTTATTCAGGAATTTTTTCCAGGTCAGTTTTGATCAACAAAAATATTAAGGTATTAACACTTTACATAGAACCATGTCTTCTGCTTGGTTCTCATCAAAAGACCCGGGGCATAGAAACCTCCATGCGTCCTGGCCATCCTCCTGTAGAGGTAGATATGCTGCAACCCAGCTCCGGTCATTGGGTTGTTGCCGGCCAAGATGGCTGAAAGGCTGTGTTCCCACACCTGAGACTGTCCTCAGGAGCCTCTTCCCTCTTCCAGCAGGGAATCCATTGGCCTTTGTCGTTGGAGACTTTTCCTCTTCCTTCCTTCCCCCCATTCTAGGTGATAGAAGCGGCCAACGGGACCACCAACAACTGCCACAACAACGAGACGGTGATTCTGACACCCACCATGGACTCGCGGCTCTACATGCTTGCCTTCCTGCCCTTCCTGGTGCTGCTGGTTTTTGTCCGGAACCTCCGCGCACTGTCTGTCTTCTCCCTGTTGGCCAACATCAGCATGCTGGTCAGCCTGGTGATGATCTACCAGTTCATTGTTCAGGTACGAGTCTAGATCCTCCCCCAGCCTCCGGATATCAAGGAGCAAGACAAGGAAGTGGACGTAACCAGTTATGTGTGACTCATGGCATATTTAGATGAGAGGATCTTAACCTCAGCACTGTTGACATCTGGAGCCAGGCAGTCATTTGCTGTAGGGCTGTCCTGTGCTTTGTCAGATGTTCGCACCTACCTTGCTTTTTTTTCACCTTGAAAATGCTTGAGCCCGGCTCAGCTCCAGTTTTATATGTCCCCCTCAACTTAGCCCACATGGGGTATGTGGGGTGGTGTGAGAGAACATCCAGTGTAGACAGGGAGAAGGCAGGCTGAGGAAAGCGTACTTCAACACTGTAGGTCTGTGAGAAAGACAGTGCATGTGGCCAAGCCTCACGGAAAGGAAAAGAGTGAAAGCAGGGGAATCAAAGCAAAACATTAAAAAAGTGACCAGGCAGGGTGGCTTATGCCTGTAATCCCATCACTTTGGGAGGACGAGGCAGGAGGATCACTCGAGCCCAGGAGTTCAAGACCAGCCTGACCAACAAAGTGAGACCTCGTCTCTACAAAATTTTTAAAAAATTAGCTAGACATGTCTGTAGTACCAGCTACTTGGGAGTCCAAGAGGTCGAGGCTGCAGTGAGCCAGGTTCGTGCCACTGCACTCCAGCCTGACTGAGTGAGAGCCTGTCAAAAAAAAAAAAACTTAAAAAAAGATATTTACATTTAATTTCCCAAATAACATAGCAATACATATTCAGTTATAATACAGACAACACAAATGCCCCTAGAATACCACAGCCCCACCCCAGGCTCCTCCCAGGGACCCACTCTGTGTGATTCTATTGGTCTGTCTCATTCTAAATCCTAGGTGTGCAAGCACACACTAAGTATGTAGAGACATGAATAAAATAAAATTTTTTTTTCACTTTTTAAATATAATTTTAAAAAATTATATGTGGTGTTCACCTACCTTGCTTTTTTTCGCCTTGAAAATGCCTGAGAGGGCTTTTCAGGTTGATATTCCCACTCTGTTTCTTTCTAACTGTGACATGGTCTCACAGAGGTAAATGTGCTGCACTTTATCTACCCAGTTCCCAGTCAGCGCACCGTCAGGTCAGTGCCAAAGTTTAGTATTATTATTTTAGTGAATGTTCTTATATGTTCCTTCTTGTGGACATGTATACATGCTTCTCTAAGATAGGTATCTAGGCCGGGCGCGGTGACTCATGCCTATAATTCTAGCACTTTGGGAGGCCAAGGCAAGAAGATTGCCTGAGCCTGGGGATTCGAGACCAGCCTGAGCAACATGGTGAGACCTTGTCTCTACAATAAATCACAAAATTAGCCAGTCGTGGTGGTGCACACCTGTAGTTCCAGCTACTTGGAAGGCTGAGGTGGAAGGATTGCCTGAGTCTAGCAGGTCGAGGCTGCATTGGCCTTGAGTATACCACTACACTCCAGCCTGAGTGACAAAGTGCGACTCCGACTCAAAAAACAAACAAACAAACAAAAAAAGGTACATATCTAGAGGTGTGATTGCTGAAGACTATGTACTTTGGGATTCTTTTCATTGCCAAGTTGCTTTTTCTGAAAGCTATGTCCTAATTTCCTAGAGACTCACATCCACAGTACGTGTCTGTTTTTCTGCCCTCGCCAACTCTGGGCACATCAGTCTTTTACACTTTGCTCAGTCTGACAGTGAATATTATCTCGTTTCACATGCTCTGTTTACCCGTGACCCAGTTACCCACTGATGTGGTTTCTGGGAAAACAGTGGGTCATACAAAGCGAACTTCCTGTGCTAAGGAAATGACATTATGGATTTAGATTAGCGTTGTTCTTGATGAGCACTGACTTTTTCCTCAGCTAAGTGGAAGATACTGACTCTTCTTCTGCGTACTATTTATAAAATGTAAAATAAGTAGCTCTCCACGTCCCATTTTTTACGGGACTGGAAGAAAGGCCTGTGAATGCACGATTGACCATATCCATGATCACATAGAGAAGGGTGAATAACCCAGTATTTCATTTTGTAATTAGTGCTCTCAAGAGTGCCCAGGACACTCTAGCGGACGTTAGCGATGGGGTGAAGCCACCTCCCATAGACAGGAACACATGCTGCATTGAATTCTATACCATGGCATGTAGTTGAACTGTGGTGGTTGCCGTGACCAGAGGGCTGGGATGAGAATTTAGGTTCCTGTAGCATCTCAGTCTCAGCTGACTGGTAGTACCCATCCAGAGCACTGTCTGCATGTAGTGCAACCCGCATCCAGGGCACTGTCCACGTGTAGTACAACCCACATTCAGAGGGATGTCTGTGCGTTGAGGCAGCCCCGCTGATTTCTTGAGAGCAGTTCTGAGCCTGCCTCTGACTCAGCCAGAAGCTGTGATCAGGTAGAGCGGCCTGCCTGGGTACAGCGTGGGAAGGAGACTTGCTGTGAGTCGGCATTGTCACTGCCCACAGTGGGATCACTGTATCATTTCAGTGTGGCCTACAGCAGGCAGTGCTCCATCCAGGTCATTTTCAAGCTGTGGCCTCTGCTTTTTGTTTCTGCTGTTCTGTTATGGCGTTTTGCCCTGCTTACCAGGTAGATTCTTCTACTGTTCAGTGTTTCTGAACATTTTCCCTAACCCTGAGCGTGCATGTAATGGATACTCCTGCTCCTCAAACACATGCCATCTTAGGAGGCAGACCAGGGTTTCCGCCTGATTAGGTGTCCCCATGTCTTCACGTGTGGAGGGACAAATGGCACAGTTCTGGGCAGAGTGCCTTGCCCAGAGGGGCTCCCAGTAAATGTCTTATCACTCACTGTGCTTCTGAGTTGCGTTTCTTAGTTTTGTTTTGTTTTTGAGATGGGAGTCTCACTCTGTCATCCAGGCTGGAGTGCAGAGATACAGTCGTGGCTCACTGCAGCCTTGATCTCCTGGGCTCAGGCAATCCTTTTTGCCTCAGCCTCCCAAGTAGCTGGAACTACAGGTGCATGCCACCACACCTGGCTCATTTTTTAATGTCGGATTACAGGCGTGAGCCACCGTACCCAGCCTGGGATGCATTTCTCCACAGTTATAGTGACTCCCCAGTTGGAGTACATCTTGCAATCAATATGTACATTTAACAGCATTTTCTCACAAAGCTACTATTATTAGAATTGATAGTACAATAAGTCCTCACTTAACGTTGTTGATAAGTTCTTGGAACCTGCGACTTTAAGTGAAATGATATATAAGGAAATCAGTTTTTTTCTTATCAATGTTACAACAAAACGACGTTGAAGGAAATGATGGTATATCATTTTGCTTAAAGTTGCAGTTTCTCAGAATCAATTGATGCCAGTAAGTAAAGACTTACTGTACTGTAGAATTGAGGAGATATGTTGAGAATGAGCCAATTTTAGTTTGTATGTTTCTTTGTAAATTAAACCTTTCCCATTTAGTTGGTTGGGTTGTAAGTCAGTAGCAGTCAGTAAGTCTGTGGAATTATATGTTCCTCTGCCAGCCTCATGCCCACAGCCCCCATAGACATGCATTGTGAAATCCGTATCTGATCCTTCAGCCTGATCTGATATATGAACTGGGCTAGATTTGTCTGCTAACTGACAGGTAGCACCTATTTCCAGGAACTGTGTTCCATTTGTGACTCAGTAATAATTACGGGCAGTCTCATGCTCAATTCCCAATGTAGAGCAGAAATACTTCTTAGACTGTCTTTGTTCCAGGTATTGAAATGCTTCTTATAAGAAGCATAAAGAAGTCTAACTGATTTCATGGTGCAGTCATAACTTGCTGCAGCCTCCATCTCCTGGGCTCAAGCAGTCCCCCTGCTTCAGTCTCCCCATTAGCTGGGTCTACAGGTGTGCGCTACCATGCCTAACTAATTTTTAAATTTTTTGTAGAGAAAGAGTCTTGCTGTGTTGCCCAGGCTGGTCTCGAACTCCTGGACTCAAGTGATACTTCTGCCTTGGCCTCTCAAAAGTATTGGGACTCAGACATGAGCCAGCATACTTGGCCTCATTTTTTTATTTTTTCAAAAGGCTATAGTTGCTTTGAAATCTTTCAGAGAGAAGCCCATAATAGAGATTAATAATAGATCTCCTTTTGTTTGCCTGATATTATTCTGACCCCATTAGAGCATGCCTCATATTTATCTAAATACCTATATAGTTAAATAAATTTTAAAACATTGTAAAAAGCAGTTCTAAAATAAACTCTTATAGTAACCTAAGCAATGTATGTGCATGGTTTAAAAAGCCAAATTCAAAAAGGGCAGCAGTCTTTGAATCCCCCCCCCCCCCCCCCCCCACCCCCCCCCCCCGCCATCCTGCTCATTCTCCACAGTCTGTTACCGGAAACTGTTGTTCAGTGGAGGATTTTGTGACCACACTTCCTGCTTGTACTGCCTTATGTTGTTCCTGCAGTTAACAATTGCCTATTTTTGTTGTTGCCTGTTTTTAAAAAATGCTCTTTTTGCTATTTTTTCCAAATGTTTCAACACTCCTGTGATATTTTCCAAGTACTCAAGTTCATTGATGAGAGTTTTAAAAACAGGCTGGGCTCAGTGGCTCAGCCTGTAATCCCAGCACTTTGGGAGTCCAAGGTGAGTGGATTGCCTGAGCCTACAGGTTCAAGACCAGCCTGGGCAACTTGACAAGAACTTGTCTCTACAATAAATAAAAAAATTAGCCAGGCGTGGTAGTGCGCGCCTGTAGTTCCAGCTACTTGGAAGGCTAAGGTGGAAGGATTGCCAGAGCCCAGCAGGTCGACACTGGTGTGGCCGTGAGCATGCCACTGCACTCCAGCCTGGGCGACAGAGTGAGACTACAACTCAAAAAAAAAAAAGAATTTTGAAAAGAAGAAAGGAAAAGAGCCAATCTCAAAATCCACCATCTTCTCTTCCCTTTGTGTGTGGGGTGTTTATGTAGTTGTATCATAGTGAATATATAAATCAAAAGCTTTTTTTCCTCACTGGTATTTCATAAGTTTTATACATTTTACTTAGTTATCTCAATTTTTACTTTTTAAATGTTGCATCATATTCTGTGGCATAGCTGGTGTGTGGTTAATTACTTAACTGGTCTCTTATTTGGGAGGATGTAGGTTGTTTCCAATTACTTTGTTACGTAGCTTTGCTCAACTTTTTTTCATCTTTTGATTCTTTTCTGCTTGGATTATATTTCTGGGATGGGATTAATTACTGAAACAGTGTGACTCTTTGTGTGCAAGCTCCAACATGTGAGTTGTTTATAGTACATTGGGCTTGTCTTTCCCAAAAACAAGTAGGGAAGAGAAAAAAATAGAGGCTAAATGTCCCCAAGTAATCTGTCAGGTATCAAGACTTTATCCCTATAGAGAATCTTGGATTTATTAACAAATGTGGCCTTTCTGATTCGGGGTTCAAATTTTGAGTCTCTGTATATAGCCTTTTGCTTTGTTTTGCTTTCTCTGTTTCAGAGGATCCCAGACCCCAGCCATCTCCCCTTGGTGGCCCCCTGGAAGACGTACCCTCTCTTCTTCGGCACGGCCATTTTTGCGTTTGAGGGCATCGGGATGGTAAGAGTTGGACTGATTTGAACCTGTGTTCTCTGGTCCCTTGGTGTCCTTGAGGTCTGCTTCAAGGAACCACTGTTAGAAATTATCCCCTGAGACTTACTGGCCAGTTAGTGAATAGTGTTTCAGGGGTTCCCTTGAAGTTTCCCAGCTCCACCTTATGAAAATAAATTTGTGCAGTTTTGAAATGTTTACACTCAAGACCCCTTCACTGCATACTTGTCTCTTATGCGTGCGGTAGCAGTACTGCAGACAGTTGGGAATGTGGGGTCCAGGGTCAGGTGACTTTGGGGTGAGTCCTGGCTCTGCCCAGCTGTAGCTGTGTGGCCTTGATTAAGCGCCACCTCCCAGAGCCTGTTGTGTGCTCCTGAAAGGTGAGCTATTGACTCGTAGTTGTTCAGATTGAAGGAGATGTGGGACTCATGGTAAATGTTTAATACATTTTTGTTAATAGTGTTACTGATTTTATTGTTGAATCAATAAACGTCTGAATAATTTCTCTGCCCTGGAGCATTGGTGTGGTGTACTTTCTACGTGGATGAATGAGTGGCCCTACGACCCTCCATCTTTGCTGTGATTTTACCAAACTTTTCCTAAAGAGGAATCTGCCACTCATTTGAACGTAATTTGATTTGTGCTTGCATTTTTCATAACAAAAGGTACAGAATTCTTCTCTGAAGAAGGTTAGTAGCTCTCCTGGCCAAGGGCTTGGCTGTGGGCAGACCCTTCTCCTTTCATGGAATTTCTTTTTCTCCTTGTTTGATTTCCCTAGCACCATATGTACTTTTAAGAAAACCCAGAAGCTTTTTGGTCATAATCCTGAGGAATCACCCAGATGGTGTGGATGGAATGTGTGTGTTGATGGAATGTGTTCAGGCTCTGACATCATGGGGTGGGGGGGTGGGGGTAGGGGGAGACTTTCGGAGTGATTGTGTGTAAATCATAGATTGTCCTGAGGTTTTAAACCCTTCCCTGTGCTCTTCTTGCACTCACAAGTGCAAATAGTTTCCTGCTGCTGGGGTGGAGGGCTGGGGTGAGGTGGGGAACGACATATTTCAGCAGTGACAAAAATGTCCCAAGAACTCAGGCCTTGACGAAGGGGTTGAAAAACTATAGAAAGATGCCCAGAGTCCCTGGGCTCTTAAATTTTTATCCATTTCCCCTAGCAACACAGTAGAGAAGTTGTGCTCTGCATCGTTTTATTAGCCAAGATATCATTGACCAAGTCATTCTGTAAACATCATCATCTGTTACTTCAAGCTTTTTTTGTTTTTCATTTTTACAACAGAGCAAGAACACTGCTATCTTGACTCTTAGTTTGGGATTGAAGGGTAGTCAGTGTGTCAGGGTCATGCCAGGCTGCATGCTGTGTATTTACTGTGCACTCTGTGCCCCTGCAATTGTCCCAGGCCAGAGAGGACATGGAGGAGGAGGTGGGACCCTGCCCCCAATCTCTTTGTGCTCCTAGTATGCAGGAAACTGATGGATGAATTTGGAAGCTGTCTCCAGTGGGTGTGGATTAATGGAAACTTGAGCCCCTGGAGCTGGTGGGGGGTACAGGGCCAGGTGGAGCTACAGGGCGGGGCGCCCTGGGAGCCCGGCCTGTGGCAGGATCACAGTGTTCATGTACACAGCACAGATGTGTTGTGCCTTGTGTCCACAGGTGCTGCTGTAAAATAGCATGATGACAAGGTCAGAGAGAGTTTGCACGCAGCTAGACATTGCCCAATGTTGCTTTTCCTCACTGGCCATGCCAGATCCAGTTGATGGCAGCCTGCAAAGGTCTTCCCTGTGACACCCGCTGTTTCCACTCCTAATGGACTCCTTGGCATAAGGGGCCTTTCCTTTGCTTTCACCAAAGTGAGAGTGTCTCCTGTTATGCCAAAGGAGACAGTAAAGATCGCTGGTTTGAAATGGGAGTCTGATAGAGACAGAACAACAGACACTCTTAAGGGGGGAGGGAGGGAGGGAGTGGGACAAGGGTCAACAAATGACCCGTTCAGTACCATGCTCACTCTTTGGATGACGGGTTCAACAGAAGTTCATACCTCACCATCACACAGTATACCCACTCTACAAACCTGCACGTGTACCTTCTGAATGTAAAATTAAAAAATAAATGGGAGTCTGGAAGTGACTTTGTAAAGTACCCAGGTCTCGAGAGCCTCTAACATGGAGGTTTGACTTGTCTTTGCCTGCCCCTGTTGAGGTCAGTTTTCCCTGACCTAGCTTTTGCATTCTTCAGACAGGTTAGCAGGAAGCTGTGATCTCAGGTGGGGTGCCAAGTGGGCATGATGTGAGAGGGCCTTCTGGTTGCCATACAACTGTGCCATGCCAGGGGCAAAGGCCTTCCCAGCCCGTGGGGATCCTGAACAGAACAGAATTGGCCTGGGCTGGGGGTCCTGGGCTTGTGTCCTTACCTTTTGGTACTTCCTGGGAGGCAGTTACTGTGGAGTCCCTTCTGGTCCTGACAGTGTAACTTCTGATGAAATAACTTCTTTCTGTTCATTTGTCGGGTAAGGAGCAGATAGGCTTTTGGGGAAACCTAGGGATAAAGAAGTTACTTTTCTCTGATGATGTTGGCTTTTGGTTGGCCACTAATTTGGCTTCTTTCTGTGCTTTCTCTTGTCTGTCATGAAACCTTTCATAGGTTCTGCCCCTCGAAAACAAAATGAAGGATCCCCGGAAGTTTCCACTCATCCTGTATGGGGGAATGGTCATCATAACTGCCCTCTACATCAGCCTGGGGTGTCTGGGGTACCTGCAGTTTGGAGCTAACATCCAAGGCAGCATCACCCTCAACCTGCCTAACTGCTGGTAGGTGGCAGGGGGCAGAAGCCTGGGGCCCTACATGTGGTCAAGTATTGATGGGTCAGAGTGTGAATTATACCGCTTACCTACCACTTAAACGGCCCACTTCACTCTAGCTACCCATCTCCAGCCACCGCCAGCCCTCATGGCCACCCTGAACTTCATCCTGTGTGGATGGGTAACTCCCACAGAGGCTTCTGCTGAAGCCATTGGCTGATCAGATGATGGATAGGCCCTTTCTCCTTTTTTACTTTGAAGTTTGAACATTACCTTCCTTCCTTTTTTTCTTTATTTTTCTATTGCCCAGGCTGGGGTGCAGTAGCGCAGGTCATGGCTCACCACAGCCTCGGCCTTCTAGGCTCAGGCAATCCTTCCGCCTCAGCCTGCCTCCCTAGTAGCTGGAACTACACCACCTTGCCTGGCTATTTTTATTTTGTAAAAATGAGGTCTCACTATATTGCCTAGGCTAGTCTCGAACTCCTGGGCTTAAGCAATCCTCTTGCCTCAGACTCCCAAAGTGCCGAGGTTATAGGCATAAATCATATGTCCAGCCAGCCATTTCTTCTTGGAAATCCTGAGCCCAAAAGGGCCCAGTGTCCAATCCATTCACCTTAAACCAAATAGACGGGCAGAGGGGGACAAACTTGGATTTGTTTTTCTGTGTCAGTGTGCTCTCCCTGGCAGTCATAGTCTGGACAGCGGAGCCTCTGACCATGCCAGGGGGGTGCGGGAGTCCTTTGCAACTCTCTTGCACTGGTGGATGTGTCCTAGGGAAACTCGGAGGCATATAGAAAGGCTTCTGAAAAGACACAAGTCTCGTCATGTGCTAAGCAGCCATGCTGTTTTGAAGATTAACAATCTCATTGTGGAGAGCAGCTGTGAGCAGAAGCCGAGAAGCTTGCAGAGTGCCCGGGAGCAGAATGACCTTTCAGTCCTGCCCGGATGTGCTTTTTATTTTATTTTAAACCTACAGCAGCCAGTATTCCCAGGCAGTCTCCCACCCAAGTACTAACCAGGCCTGGCCCTGCTTAGCTTCCCTGATCAGATCAAGCATGTTCAGGGTGGTGTGGAATCCTCAGTGTGCTTTTTAGACCTCTGGTCCCTGAGACTTTGGTGGGGTGAGATTGAGGACGTTGAGAATAATCCTTATTCAGTAGTGTCAAAGTCTAGCAAGGGACACCCACATCAGCAGGGTCTGGGGATTCCATTTGCTGCACAGTCAGCCAAGGGAGCCCTGAAATGGGCCATTGTTTTCAAAGTCTGTCTCTGGTACCTGCTTTTATTTTCTAATTATTTTTAAATTCATTCTAAACCTATTCATAATAACTTTACCTATTTAAGGCATACACGTGCTATTTCAGTACATGTGTACCGCGTGTAAAGTTTGAGTCAGGGTCAGGGTCATGGATATATCCATCTAGTGCCTGCTTTACATTTCCAAAGGTCCTGTCATTCCAAGAGGAACGAGGCAGGAGGCAGCTTGGTGTAACTGTGCTACCTTTCTCCGGAAGATAAAAAATCTGACCCTGAATTGTACCACACATCTTTAAAATAAAATATTTTTAAAAAATTTTTAATTAAAACAAAAAAGAATCTGAAGTGTAGCAGCAGCCCATGTGATCGGAGCATAGGTGAGCGTCTGCCTTCTTTCCTGACACCCCAAGCCCAGCTGCTCTGGTCTTTCTGCCTCTATTCAGGTGCAGTTCATTTGGCTGTACCTGCAGGTGTCACTCTCCTGATTCCAGACTCCACAGCACTGCAGAGGGCTTTGGGGCTGCTCTGAGTTTAATTATAGAGCCACCAGCTGGTTTTTCCAAAGACTTTTTATTATCTATTCCTGGAACAAGTAAGACCTTTGACCAAACTCAGTCTTTCCCAGAGTGTTCTGCATATAGCATAAGAACATCTTTTATGTTTTAAGGCCAGCCACAGGGAAACTCAGTGTACATTATGCACACACTATGACTAGATGACCACATTTAGACAGATTCCCAACAAGGGAGGCCAGAAGTTTCTCGCTGCTCAACATGTCTGGCTTGAACAGAGCTTTGCTTAGAGGCAGGGTAACCCTTTAAGGGCCAAGTCAGTGTGTCAGTACTGTTTGATCACAGACTTTTTCCTACCTGTGCAGTTGGGGCCCTGGGGTGATAAGCTAGGGATAGGCCACGGAGAGTGAACAATCTTGAAGGCTGCTCGTGGAGTGGTGGGGGGAAGGGGCCATCGTGGAACGTAGAGGATGATTCTGCTCCTGTTTCTTGGTCTTGCATGGTCACATCAGATTCTTGGGCACGCAGGCTCGGATGGGAAGGATACAAGTAGGCTTGCTACATTTTAATTGTATTTTTAATTTGTTTTATTTTTGAAAGCATACACATCCATATGCTCATGGCAAAGATTCAGATTTTCAAAAGGTGTACAAAGAACATTAAATGTTCAGCCTTGATCTCCACCCCAGTTCCCAGTTTTATAATTTTCTGTTTCAGAGGCAGCCATATTCCCAGTTTCTTATGTTTGCTTCTGAGAAGCTTAGGGTGGTTTTTCTCTCCTTTTCCTCTTTTTAGACAAATTATAGACTCTATAGATACTGTATTGCTTTGTGCTTGTTTCACTCATGAGATAGTGGCACCTAGAGTTCTGTCTCATATGTTGTTGTTGTTGTTGTTATTATTATTATTATTTTGAGTAGGAGTCTCACTCTGTCACCCAGGCTGGAGCGTAGTGGCACGCTCATGGCCACCACAGCCTCGACCTCCTGGGCTCATGTGATCCTTGCGCCTCAGCCTTCCAAGTAACTGGAACTGCAGACGTCCAGCTAATTTTTTTTTTTTTATTTCTGAGACGAGGTCTCACCAAGTTGCCCAGGCCGATCTCAAACCCCTGGACTCAGGCAGTCCTCTCGTCTCTGCCTCCCAAAGTGCTGGGACTGCAGGCGTGAGCCACTGCGCCCAGCTTGCCTCATATGTTTTAAGAGCTGTGTGGGGACCCTGTGATTTATCTCAACCACTCTTTGTTGGTTAACATTGACATTACTTTCAGTCTTTTCTTCAATAGTGCTGCAGTGAAATATTGTGGATGTAAGCTCTTGTGCCCATGGTCAAGTCTGTCTGCGAGATAAATTCCTAGACATGAAATTGCTGGGTCTGAAGGCCATGTGCGTTGGTGACTGTGATAGGTGTCGCCCAATGGCCATGGGCCTGTTGTGCATGCTCACTGACCGTGAGTACCGTGCTGAGCAGGCCATGAACGTGTCCCACCCTCTCGGCAGGCTGTACCAGTCGGTGAAACTGCTGTACTCCATCGGAATCTTCTTCACCTACGCGCTGCAGTTCTATGTGCCGGCTGAGATCATCATCCCGTTCTTCGTGGCCCGGGCACCCGAGCACTGCGAGTTAGTGGTGGACCTGTTCGTGCGCACCGTGCTGGTCTGCCTGACATGTGAGTTGGAGGCAGAATAGCTGCCTTGCCCCAAAGGGCACCCAGTCCCTGGGACTTGCATGAGAGAGTGCGTGTGTCATGTGAATCTTACTGTGCTGAGGGAGCAGGAAACCTGGCAATGGTCTCCCTTTCCGAGGTGAGGCACTAATTATAGTGAACTAATAGAATTAGTGCCTCAGGTAGGGAAGTGAACTAATTATACATGAGGGATTCGGGAGTGAGGACAGACCTGTGTATGCTGAGGGACACAAGAGTCAGGATCGACCCGTGTATGCTGAGGGATTTGGGGGTGAGGATAGACACGTGTCCACAGGGACACGAGGTTGGAGACAGACCCATGTACGCTGAGGGACACAGGAGTGAGGACAGACACGTGTATGCCGAGGGACGTGGGGGTGAGGATAGATATGTGTACATCGAGGGATGCAGAGATGTGGACAGATACATGTACGCTGAGGGACACGGGAGTGAGGACAGACACGTGTGTGCTGAGGGATGCGGGGTTGAGGATAGACTCGTGTCCACAGGGATCCAAGGGCAAGGACAGACATGTGTACGCTGAGGGACATGGGAGTGAGGACCGCCGTTTATTGATAGACAGGGCGTGACATGCTGTGGGGATGGTCGTAATACAGATAAAAACATACAGCGTCCATCCCACGGGAAACAGGTAAGCTCGAGGAGCTATTGAGCCCGTTTCTGAAGTAGGTACAGGTAACTTTATAGAGGGCGCCTGTCAGTTGGTTTTTTCAACCAGTTGTTTTTCCAGGGTGAGAATTACTCTGTAGGTTTCATCTTGAGCCTCTATGACCAATTCTAGACATTTGTTGATGTCAGTCTTACCAAATATGTTTCAGAACACTTCTGTTGATTAACCCGGGCGCTTGATTTGTCTCTGTGTTTAATTCTCCTTCCCTCAACCCTGTGCCAAGGTGGGGGTGGTGGGTGAGTTCAAAGACAGGCTCTCACCTTTTTTGCTATTGGTTGAAACTGGTGTAAATTTTAAAAATGAAAGTAATTTTTTGTGTGTGCAGTTTCTGGGAGACTAGAAATATCTTGAACAAATTGGTCTGTAATAGTTCATTTACATTTCTAGAAGATTTGCAATTGCTTTCCAAATTGAAATGCTTAAAGCACAGATTTCCCTTTTTGGCTCTATTTGGCTTTCTTTTTTAAGTTTTTATTCTTTTGAGACAAGAAACTCATTGCTTATTATATTGACTTCTCTGGGAATTTTCTTAATGTACAAAGTCTGAGCCTCTGTCTCTGGAATAAAGATGAAAGTTTTAGGGATGAAAGATGTGAATGTGGTCCAGCATTTGCTCGTCGTCATGCCCTCAGGCCCTCTCCTGGACCAGCCTGTAGAAACAGCTCTCGTAGCACTCACTAACACAGGCCCAGAGCTGCCAAAAGCCAGGTGCTGCTCCCAGAATGACAGAAAAGGAAGGAGCGTGCCGTAGTGGGCTTTTCCAGGAAATTGCCTAAGTGTGTGCTGGTAAGATAGGGTGCTTGAACTCTAGATTTTAATCTAGAAGTGTGTATTTCCTCCCTGGATGGATTAGCTGTAAGTGTTGAGTAGATAGCTTCCACGTGGACATGGTGTCAACTCGGAGGCTCACTTCTTGAATCCACAGGGTATGTAAAGGATGGCAGTCATTTAGATAATTTGCTTGTTTTTCCAAGTGGTTCCTCCAGCAAAAAGTAGGTCTGTCTAGGTAAAATGTGCTGCAACTGACTAAACAGCTCCTGCTCCTGCTGAGCTGGGGCAGTGGCGTGGGCCTGCCTCTCCCTCTCCGTCCTCCTGGCTTAGCCTCCCTGTGGCATATGTCATACTTCCTGCCAGGTTTATTTCCACTGCGCCCCCAGGAGGCAACAGCCTCTGAGTCACAGGCCTTGCGCTATCCTTAGATGCCTCTTGGTTATCGCTTCACTTTTCCTGGCTCTGTCTGGGTGTTGTGTCTCCCCTCTGCGGCATGATATTCACTGGACACGCTGCTTTTGATCTCCAAGGACATGTGCTAGCTTTTTCCTTTTCCTGGGATCTGTTGTGACTTAGCTCCATGTTGCCATCCTATTAGAGAAGGCAGCCACTTTATCTCAGCCCCTGGCCTCTCTTACCTTCCCTGGAGACTTTGAAGTTATTGTGGGACTCAGCAGAGGCATTTTATGGTAGCACCAACTTAAATGTATTTATGTAAGTTCATTTGCTTTTTGTTCTTTCTGATCTTTTGATGCAAGGTTGATTGCTATGTGATTTTAGATCTTTGAAGTAGATGACTTTTTTCTATTATGCTCATAAATTCTAAGACAGCTTGTTTTATTGCTGTTTCTGGTGTTTTCCTACCCTTTGCCCAGTTTTTTTCTCCTTTTCCTCACTCTAGAAGGGGAATAGGTGGTATTTGGTCTAGCCTCTTTTCTTTCCGCACTTGGAATTCAACTTTCTTATCCCTCTACCCCATCCCCCAAAGGATATTATGGCAGAGGCTCACTTTGGGATGCTTCCTTCTAGACTGTTGAGAGGAAGGGAGGGGGAAACATGCATTTCAAAGAATGATGCTCATTTTGTTGTGATTTCATTTGGGGCAGTACTTACTGCCAGCCTGTATTTTTGGGAACACAGGCTTAGCAGGTCACCTTATGTCCAGACCTTGTGTGGAAAAGGCAGGAAGAGGCTGGCCCCACTCGGGGAGCCCAGAGGTGTAGGATGACTCATTTTGTGGACTCCTTGGGGGTTGTAACCTGTCCTTCAGTGAGTCTTACTAATTCTTTGTGGCATTTGCCATGCAGAGCATTGTACTGGAGTGAAGTATGAGAACTTCAGAAGCCTGCTGTTGAAGATGTAATAACATAAGCCCAGGTGAACTAAGAGACATGTTAAGCTGGGAAGGCGTGCTACAAAACATTCCAAATAGCAGCTCTCTCAGGGCACAATGCTTCCAGGTCCAGACGGAACAGCTGCTCAGCACCTTTTTTTTTTCAAGTTGTAGTTTCACTTTGTCACCCAGGCTGGAGTACAGTGGCACGCTCACAGCCACCACAGCCTCAGCTTGCTGTGCTCAGGTGATCCTTCTGTCTCAGCCTTCTAAGTCGCTGCAACCACAGGCATGCACCACTACGCCCAGCTAATTTTTTGATTTATTGTAGAGACGAGTCTCACCATGTTGCTCAGTCTGGTCTCAAACTCCTGAACTCAGGCAATCCTCTCACCTCTGCCTCCAAAAGTGCTGGAATTACAGGCGTGAGACACTGTGCCTGGCCAGCACCTTTTGGCCATTCACACGTCTTAGTCGTGCAGCTCCAGTGAAAAAGAACAGCATCACTAATTAGCTGTGCAGCTTGGGGCCCCAGGAGCCCTCACAAGGCCTCGGGTTCCTAATGTAAGGTAGGAAGAATACCTGATCTCTGAGGTTTCTCCCAACTCCAAAATCCTCTGGTTCTATATAGCTACGTAGGGCCTGATTTTAACTTTCGCCAAAAAATACTGCTCTAAAGAAAGTAAATGTAAAAACATTTGGGAATAAAATAAGAAGAAATTCCCAGTATCCCACTGACTTAACACCGTAATTTTTCTTTTTTTGAGTTGGAGTCTCACTCTGTCACCCAGGCTGGAGGGCAGTGGCACGCTCACGGCCACCACAGCCTTGACTTGTTGGGCTCAGGCGATCCTTCCACCTCAGTTGGAACTACTGGCGCGTGCTACCATGCCTGGTTAATTTTTTATTTATTGTAGAGACGAGGTCTTGCCAGGTTGCCCAGGCTGGTCTCAAACCCGTGGGCTCAGGCAATCCACTCACCTCGGCCTCCCAAAATGCTGGAATGACAGGCTGAGCCGCCAAGCTCAGCTATACATTTTTTTTTCTTTTTGCATTTTGTCTTCTGTGTCTTGATCCTCATGGGTGCATTGTAAATATAGTTGCAACTATAGAATACATGTGACTTTGTCTCCAGCAGAGCATGGTGGCTCACTCCTATAATTCCAGCACTTTAGGAAGTGAAGGCAGGAGGATTGCTTGAGCCCAGGAGTTCAAGACCAACCTGGGCAACATAGCAAGACCTCATCTCTACAAAAAATGAAAAAATTAGCCAGGCATTGTGGCATGTGCCTGTAGTCCCAGCTACTCAGGAGACTGAGACGGAAGGATTGCCTGAGTCCAGGAGGTCAAAAGCTGCAGTGAGCCATGATTGAACCACTATTTCTCCAGCCTTGGTGACAGTGAGACTGACTCAGAACAAAACAACTTTGTCATGCACACTTTATTTAGTCTTATGTCCTGAGTATACATGTCCTTCATTGATACTTTCGTGGCTGCATGATATTGCACTGTATTGGTGGGTCATGTTTACTAAACTACTCCTTTAATGTTGTACTTGTAGGTTGTTTCCCTTGATTTTGTATTTTTTAAATTCATACCCCTGGGCAACCCCCTCGAGTCCCCTCCTGCCCTGGGAGCTTTTCCGTCCTCTCAATAAATCCCGCTTTAAGAAAAAAAATTCATACCCCACTAAATCAAATTTTATACCTGTCCAAGACTATTGTTAATTTAATTTTTTTCTTTTTATTTATTTTTTGAGTCGAAGTCTCACTGTCACCCAGGCTGGAGTACAGTGGCACACTTGGCCACTGCAGCCTTGACCTGTTGGGCTCAGGCGATCCTTCCGCCTCAACCTTCCAAGTAGCTGGAACTACAGATATGAGCCACCACACCCAGCTAATTTTTTGATTTATTGTAGAGACAAGGTCTCACCAAATTGTCCAGTCTGGTCTTGAACCCCTGGGCTCAGTCAATCCTTTCACCTTGGCTTCCCAAAGTGCTAGGATTACAGATGTGAGCTACCGCATCCAGCTATTGTTAATTTTAAAGGCAGATTTCTAGACATTTAAAAGTAACACAGTGAGTTTTACCAGCATAGTTTATAATAAAATGGAAAGGGCTTCCCATTGCGGGAGCCATAAATGTCCAGGGCATTTCTGTGAGCACAGCTCGTTCCTTTAAGTGCCTTTCTGCTCTCATGTGCATGTCAGTCAGTTCCTTCTGATGCTGGTCCCAAACCACAGGCTCCAGAGTCCCGGTCAGTGCCTTCTGTGAGCATGACCGTTGGCCATGTATTGCTTCAGCAGTTGAAGGTTGTGTTCTCAGTGCCTCTCCACCAAGGGAAGAGGTTGCATAACTCCATTGGAGCTCTCTTGACTCATCCTGTGGTCTAGCTTGGGCTGTTCCCATCCCCCCATTTTCTATAGGCCATGGCTGAACTACCAAGAGCCCTGTAACTGCCGCTGGGAATGGCCAGCTTCCTCTGTGTATGGGTGAGGTTTCTGAGGAGGAGGGAGTAGAGAGCATGGGGAGAGGGGTAGCCTACTTCCTGAGATCTCCACCTTAGTGAATTTCTCTTCACAGGACTTTCACTCATGAATAAAGACATTCAGTGCCAGGAGGGTTTTAGTTGCCCCCTAATCACTGAGTAGTTGATTGCCGCTCCTGGAATGAGCGAAGGCCGTTTTCCATGGGGGCACTACAGATACCCGTGGTGTTGGACCCAGGCCTATTGCTGCTCATTTGGTTTGGGCATCCTTCTCTTGCCATCTCCAGGGTCAGGCCTGATTTAGGGTGCAGTGGGGGTATCTGGTCCAGTTAGGACAGGAAGAGGAACTTCTCTTTGTAGCCCTGTGGTCCAGGTTTTAAGAGAAGAGAAATGTGTGCCTCTGTTTAAAACCTCTGTTAAGGATATTTTTATGAGGCTTGCTTATCCTACAGAGTAGTAAAAGCAAGAACAAGTTTTTAGATTAACCTCATGATGAAATGGGAGATCTGTCCAATCTGGGGAGAGACTCTGGCCCCACAAGCTTCTGTTTCTGTTTCCACTTACCTTACAGTGGAGCAGATCTCTGTTGATGCAAGGCAGGGAGATGACAGACTCTCCAGCTGGGAGGGGCCGTGCAGGGCTGACTTGTCTCCTGCTAGGGGCTCAGCTTCTCAGATAATAGATGCTTCCCCTCTCCTGAGTGGGCTTGAGCATCATGGAGACACTCCTGTGGCTGGTGGCTGGTCCTGGAGGGATAACCTCTGTGGGTACAAAGCCAGGAGGGCGGGAAGTCGCCTTTTGGCACCATCGCCTGTTCTAGGAAAGGAGCCCATGGCTCCACTGTGCTGCCCTCAAACAGAACGTGTGCCTCCCAGTCGTCAGTGAGATGAGAGACATATCCCAGAATGTATTCCCCAGTGACTAGAACTGGACTGTACAGTTCCTTGTGGTTTCAGAGTCGGGCAAGACTTCAGGGACCAGTGCAGTGCACAAGTCACTGCAGTCACCATATTCCCAGGTAGACAACCTAAGGTTCAGGGGTGAGCAGATTTGCCTGGGCCACTCCTTTATAAAGCATGGCCTGGTGATGACAATCACAAACATGAAAGCGATTATTTATTTATTCATTTATTTATTTTTATGGAGATGGGCTCTCACTATGTTACCCAAGCTGGTCTTGAACTCCTGGGC
>CAUYQG010134134.1:0-19379 GCA_963574415.1 Tarsius wallacei | reverse complement strand
TTCTGCAGTCAGTTAACTCACACTGAAAACACAAGTTGAGTTTAAGCAAAGTTATTTATTCCCTAAGGATATTTTTAGGCATTGAAGAGTAGGTTAACTATAAAATGCTGATATAAGATGGGCAAAGCTCCACTAGCATTGTCATCAAGACTGTCTTAACTAGTTGAAGATTGAGTAGAGCCTTAAAAATTCAGTAAGATGCAAATCAAAACCACATTGAGATACCACCTAACTCCAGTAAGAATGGCCATCATTAATAAAACAAACAACAGATGCTGGTGAGGATGAGAAGAAAAGGGAAGGCTTCCACATTGTTGGTGGCAATGCAAACTAGTTTAACCTCTATGGAAAACAGTGTGGCAATTCCAAAAAAACTAGAAATTGACCTTCCATACAATCCAGCGATCCCCCTTTTGGGAATATGCCTGGAGGAACTTAAATCACTCTTCAAAAAAGATACCTGCACATGCATTTTTATTGCAGCACTACTCACAATAGCAAAAACATGGAACCAAGCCAGTCCATCGAAACTGGACTGGATAAAAAAAAAAATGTGATACATATACACAATGGAATATTATGCAGCCATAAAGAAGGACAAAATTAAGGACTTTGCAGCAACTTGGATGGATCTGGAGTCTATCATACTCAGTGAATTATTACAGAAACAAAGAACTGAGTACCACATGTTCTCACTCATAAGCGGACCCTGAACATTTACCAAAATACTGTATGAAAGGGATTGGCAGTAGTGGGACAGTGCTGAGTGGGGGAACATAACATCAATAAGGGTAACTGATTTCAAACCCAGAGAAGTGGGAACCAAAGGGAGGCCCAAACTTTACCTGTATTGTATAACGACCACTTGTATACTTAATTCTGAATTGTACTCCACATCTTTAAAATAAAAAAATTAAAAAGAAAACAAAAAAAAATTCAGTAAGATGTTAAAGCCTAGCTATTGAAAAATATACCGCAAAAGCAACACTGTAACACTTACACTTAAAGAGTTAATACCTCTGATTATAATGCGAAACTTCTATCAGACAAAGATGAAATTGACAAGTGAAAATTTAGAGAATGAAATAACTAAAATACTTCACTGGGGACAGTGACTATTAGAAGAAAGAGACTTTGAAAGCAGAGTTTGAACCCTAGCCCTGCCACTTCCTCAGTAGTTGACTGTATCTAAGTTTCTGAGACCCAAATTGCATATCTATAAAATGAAGATAATTAAAGCTCCTTACTCAGGAGCACACAATAGATACTACTTTTTATTTATTTTATTTGATTTCTCCTTTATATGTAATAAACATATTTATATGTTCTAAATACATTTAATAAACAGAAGGACTTTTAGAATTCCTATGTAGACTGGGCTCGGTGGCTCAGCCTGTAATCCCAGCACTTTGGGAGGCCAAGGCGAGTGGATTGCCTGAGCCCACGGGTTCGAGACCAGCCCGGGCAACTTGGCAAGACCTTGTCTCTACAATGAAATAAAAAATAGCCGGGCGTGGTAGCACACGTCTGTAGTTCCGGCTACTTGGAAGGCTGAGGCAGAAGGATCACCGGAGCCCCACAGGTCGACGCTGGGGTGGCCGTGAGCATGAGTGCCACTGCACTCCAGCCTGGGCGAAGGAATGAGACTCCAACTCAAAAAAAAAACAAACCAAAAAAAACCCCAGAGAATTCCTATGTAATGAGGAATCTGAAACTCTTCAACAAAATTTCTTCTTCTACTTACCCCACCTCCATCCAGAAAGTTTTTATCAGTTTAGTTAGTACTTTATGAAGCAAGCTGTTACTAGTCCTCTCCAATCTTACTTATTTGGAAAATCAGATTCTTGTGCACCAATAAGAACATCTGTGGCCCTTTAGGTAAAGTGAAATGTCTCTTTGAGTTTTCACTTTACTTAACTCATACTTATATTTTACTTACTAAATGCACCATCAATTGTTTTTAAAATTTTATTTTTATAAGCTGTCCCTTACATAAAAATTACTTTTTTTTTTTTTTGACTCAGGATCTCACTCTGTCAGCCAGGCTGGGCTCAGGTGATCCTTCCACCTCGGCATCAGCGCATCTCAAGTAGCTGGAACTACAGGTACACACAACCAGGCCCGGCTAAGTTTTTCATTTTTTTTTCTTTTTGTAGCGATGAGGTTTCACTATGTTGCCCAAACTAGGCTCAAACTCCTGGGCTCAAGAAATTCTCTGACCTCTGCCTCCCAAAGTGCTGGGATTACAGTTGTGGGCTACCACAGCCTGGCCCCAATTTGTTTTTTTTCCCCATTGTTTTACTACTCTGCTACACAAAGACATGTCTTTCGTTTTCAAAAATTCAATGACAAAAATTTTTTTAAAACAACTGGAGAGAATGATAAGCCCTTCCAATAATCTAGGTGAGAGAGAATGACAGAGAAAGTATAACATGAGAAAAGCAGTGCGATTAGAGAGAAGTAAACTCAGCAGTTGATTAGATGGAGGTGTGACAACAAAGGAACAGGTCAGAAGTAATTTTCATTTTTCTGACATGGTACAATTTACTGATTGGGAAAACTGAAAGAAGAGAAGAGAGTCTGGGGGAAGGAATCATGTATTACATTATTTGGCATACAGCATAAGTTATCTAGGAAATATCTAGGTTGAGTTTTGAATGGAGACATTAAGAGTCTGGGGTCTGGCTCTTCCTTGTCCACTCAACTATTAAATGCCGGCTTTTCGAGCCTTGGTTCTCAGTTTATTTACTTCTCATGATGCATTTTCTTCCAATTTTATGTACTCAGCTTTCTTAACAGTTTACTGATCATTCTCAATTTAGGTCCCCCAATTGGCTTTTAGAGTAGAACTAAGGGGTCCTCTTAGTGGCACATCCAAGGAAAAATCTACAGGTGCCTGGTGTCCTTGACCCATGTGGTCAGTCTCAGGTCAGTATGTCAGCCAACACACAACAGATCCATGACCCAAGAAACTGTGGAGAGCTCAAACCCCTTGCTTGTATCTTTTAAAGGTCAGGAATACAGATGGGCTCAGTAATACTACACAAACTCCCTTTTCTCTCTGGTTGGCTTCTCTCACCCTGCCCCTTCCTCACTCTCAGGCCCTTGCCTCCCCCCTCCCACCCCCGCACGCGCCGGTCCCCAGAGTATCAAGCTCTTCTCTTCCCAGATCTTTCCTTTCTTTGATCCTTTATCATGTAGATTTACAAGGCATTCATTGCTGCTTTAGAGAGGCTTTCTCCTTTGGAGTGGGTAAGAAGGGAGAAAACAACCCATAATTCTGGGATTCTCTTCTGTGAACTGGAGAAATGGGGCATGGGGGCTTGCAGGGACTGGGAAAAATAAAATCGCTTCTCACAGATTGATATGAGCCCCTCTGTGTGCATCAGCTCTAGTTTTGTGAGTACAAAGGAAAATTGTGACGGAGAGGGGTTGTTTAGGACGGGGAGGTACCCCTGAGGAGTCACCAGTTAATAAGGTTACAAGTGGGGAGAAGCAGGCATTTCACCTTCAGTCTGATGTTTACGGAGAAATTTATCAAGATTCTGAAGGAATAGGGCCAGTAGAAGCAGATAGTTAATGGTTTTGCCAAGCTGGTCATCTTTCTTTTGCTTGATGCTCCTCTCCCAGAGAACAGAGGTTCATTTTGAGTCCATATTTTTCAAAGCGTCAAGCTGTCCTCCCTCAAATGTGGTTTCACAACAGTCCACACCTACCAATAGGGAACGAACAGCACTCTGATGGTGAAACTAAATCACCCTTTGCTTCTTTTTGTTTTTGTTTTTGGGAGTTGGGACAATAAGCCTGTATTAGGAGGCAATGTGGTCACCAAAAATGCCTGAGACATCTGGATGTGGTCCTCTAATTAACGCCATTAATGTCACTGGAAGGCATTCAAATGATCTAGTGCTGCTTTCAGGGTGCTCATGGTCTTTCTTCTCTTTTCTTTTAAAGGAACAGAGGAGTGGTTGTACCCAGAACTGTTTGCAGGCTTTCTAGCTAATGGGTCTCAGTGACCCTGTGCCCAATCAGCAATGATCTGAAATGGAATACCTCTTGGAACTCCATATCCTGTATGCCACAGGTACATGAAAGTGAAAATCAAGCACCACTTTTTGAACAATAACTGACTGAATTTGGTAAATAGCAGGGGCATTATCTACTGCTTCCGGCACGTGTGTTGTACTTGGTTGTCAGATAAGGAAGCTAAAGACCTCTCATGGAATTCTTTTTTTTTCCTCCAGTAACAGTCATATTGAGGTATAATTTACATACCATGCAATTTACCCATGTAAAGTGCACAATTCAGTGGTTTTTAGTATATTCATGGAGTTGTGCAGCCATAACCATAATCCATTTTTTGAATATTTTCATCACCCCAAAATGAAACCCTGTGCCCAGCAGCAGTCACTCTCAATTCCCCCCCCCCCTTGCTCCTCAAGCCCTGGGCAACCTCTAATTTGCTTTCTGTCACTACATAATGGGATTCTTTTAACTCCTGTTTTTAATGAAAGAAAATCTGTATCTCACAGTGCTGAGGAGTGCAGACAGTGTTACTACTGGGGGCAAGCACACAGAGTCAGAGCTAAAGACAGTTTTAGAGATCTGGGTGAGAGCTCTGCATCTAAGCAGACAGACCTGGATTTTAGCCCTGGCTTTGCACTAGCTAGCTGTGTGTTTTTAGGTAAGTTAACCTCTCTGAATCTATTTTCTCAACTACAAAGGTGGGAATAATAGTGATTCCCACTTATGGGCTTGTTTTGAGTATTAAATAAGAATGCATATAAGGCACTTAGGAGCATTCCTGGAATATCCTAAGTGCTCATTACTTTTTTTTTTTTTTTGAGTCAGAGTCTCACTCTGTCACCCAGATTGGAGTGCAGTGGCATGCTCCTGGCCACCGCAGTCTCGACCTGCTGGGCTCCCGCAATCCTCCCGCCTCAGCCTTCCAAGTAACTGGAACTACAGGCATGCGCTACCATCCCCTACTAGTTTTTTTGATTTATTGTAGAGACGAGGTCTCTCCAAGTTGCCCAGGTGGGTCTTGAACCCATGGACTCAGGCAATTCGCTCGCCTCGGTCTCCCAAAGTGCTGGGATTACAGGCTAAGCCACCGAGCCTGGCCTCATTACTTGTTAATTAATATAAGTGCTCATGACTTGTTAATTAATATTATCATTTTTCATTTTCTTTTTTTTTTTGAGTGGAGTCTTACTCTGTTGTCCAGGCTGGAGTGCAGTGGCACGCTCCCGGCCACCGCAGCCTCCACCTGCTGGGCTCTGGCGATCCTTCCGCCTCAGCCTTCCAAGTAGCCAGAACTACAGGCGTGTGCTACCACGCCTGGCTAATTTCTGATTTTTTTTTTTTTTTCAGTTGGAGTCTCACTCTGTCGCCCAGACTGGAGTGCAGTGGCACGCTCCCAGCCACCGCAGCCTCCACCTGCTGGGCTCCGGCGATCCTTCCGGCTCAGCCTTCCAAGTAGCTGGAACTACAGGTGCGTGCTACCATGGCCGGGTAATTTTTTTTTTATTTTTAAATTTATTTAAGTAATTAATTAATTAATTAATTAATTTTTGAGTTGGCGTCTCACTCCGTTGCCCAGACTGGAGTGCAGTGGCCGCTTCCAGCCACCACAGCCTCGACCTGCTGGGCTCCGGCAATCCTTCCGCCTCAGCCTTCCAAGCAGCTGAAACTACAGGCGCGTGCTACCATGCCCGGCTGATTTTTTGATTTATTGTAGAGATGAGGTTTCGCCTGCCCAGGTGGGTCTTGAACCCGCGGGCTCAGGCAATCCACTCAACTCAGCCTCCCAAGGTGCAGGATTACAGGCTGAGCCACCGAGCCCGGCCTCATTTTTTTTTTTTTTTTTGAGTTGGAGTTTCACTTCGTCGCCCAGGCTGGAGTGCAGTGGCACGCTCACGGCCACCATAACCTTGACCTACTGGGCTCTGGCAATCCTTCCGGCTCAGGCTTCCAGGGAGCCAGAATTACAGGTGTGTGATACCACGCCTGGCTAATTTTTGATTTATTGTAGTGATGAGGTCTCGCCAAGTTGCCTGGGTGGGTCTTGAACCCATGGACTCAGGCAATCCACTCACTTCGGCCTCCCAAAGTGCTGGGATTACAGGCTGAGCCACCAAGCCCAGCCTCATTTTTTCTTGTCGTTCACAAAACTCTCTGCAGAGTGAATTTCAGTTTACTGAATAACCAACCCATCTTGCCACAGCTTCACTGTTTCCCTTAACTTCTAAGGTGAATGGAGTTGTCACTTCGTAACAGGTCCCAAGGGGACCCAAGGGGAAGGAGGTTAGATGACAGTGGGTCAAAGAATGAATGAGAGTTGAGCAAATAAAGGCAGTAAGTGCAGACTCCTCTTTCAAAAAATTGGGCAGTGGCTTCAGGGGGGTAAGGTCCTATAGAACAGTGGTTCCCAACCTTTTTGGCATCAGGGACCAGTTTTGTGGAAGACAATTTTTCCACAGACTGCTGGGATGTGCAGTCAAACCTCACTGCTAATGTTAATCTGTGTTTGCAGTCACTCCCCAGAGCTAGCATCACTACCTCAACTCTACCTTAGATAATCAGGCGTTAGAATCTCATAAGGAGGGCACAACCTAGATCCCTCACATGGACAGTTCACAATAGAGTTCACACTCCTATGAGAATTTAGTACTGCTGCTGATCTGACAGAAGATGGAGCTCAGGCAGTAATGTGAGCTACAGGAGTGGCTATAAAAACAGACGAAGCTTCACTCACTTGCCCACCACTCACCTGCTGTGTGGCCCGAGTCCTAACAGGCCGAGGACCAGTACTAATCCGTGGCCAGGGAGTTGAGTTGGGGACCTCTGCTATAGAACACAGAGGAGGCTGGGCTCAGTGGCTCAGCCTGTAATCCCAGCACTTTGGGAGGCTGAGGCAAGTGAATTGCCTGAGCCCACGGGTTCGAGACCCACCTGGGCAACTTGGCGAGACCTCGTCTCTACAATAAATCAAAAATTTGCCAGGTGTGGTAGTGTGCACCTGTAGTTCCGGCTACTTGGAAGGCCGAGGCAGAGGGATCACTGGAGCCCAGCAGGTCGAGGCTGCAGTGGCCGGGAGCGTGCCACTCCACTCCAGTCTGGGTGACAAAGTGAGACTCCAACTAAAAAAAAAAGAACACAGGGGGTTTGCAGATGTTTGTAGACCACCAGGGAAGGAATAGATAAAAGGAGTGAGATTGAAGATGCCACAGAAAAGGGGTTGGCTTTCATAAGAGTAAGTAAAGAGGCAAGACCATCCTGGAAATGGACATATCATATGAATAATTGCATATACATTTTTTTCTCATTAAACTTTGTTTTAATGGGTCTCTACATATGCATTTTTAAAATAAAGATGTGGGGTACAATTCAGCATTAGGTATACATACGTTGATTATACAGGTACCCTTGTTGATGAGGTATGCCCCTCCCTCCCCTCGCAGTTTCCCTCAACTGCCAATACCATCCCCCCCTCCCCTGACAGTTTCCCACTACTGCCAATCCCTTTCTTATAGTATTATAGTTGTTCAAGTTCCGCTTATGAGTGAGAACATATAGTACTCTGTTCTTTGTTTCTGTGATAGTTCACTGAGTATGATCGACTCCAAATCCATCCAAGTTGCTGCAAAGTCCATGTTTGTCTTTCTTTATGGCTGCATAATATTCCATTGTGTATATACATATGCATGTTTTAAAGACACAGCAAAGATTATTTTAAAAAATAGTGTCTTATGCTGGGTTTCCCTGAAAGCAGAGTCTGAGACAAAGGCTCTATTCCATGTAGTTTATTTGGGAATGTGATTCCATTTTGGATATATTGGATTAAATAAAGTATATTATTAAAATTAACTTTATCTGTTTCTTACTTTTTAAAATGTGACTACTAGAAAATTTAAAATTTTATATTTGGCTCAGTATATTGTTGTTGGATATATTCTGAACACCGCCACCTTCCCAACCTCATCTTACTTTCCCAGTCACTACAATTCAGTCATCAGCCCCCAACATATTCCTAACAGGACTTTTGCAGTTGCTTTTCCTATGCCTGGAATGTTCTTTCCCCAGATTTTCCCGTGGCTTCCCTCTTCCTTTTCTTCTTGACCTTTTCAGAAGGACATCCCCTACCACTCTATGTAGATAGTATCTTCATCACTCCCTGTACTTTATTTTTCTCCATAGCAGTGAAACTCGTATTATGACCTCTGTCAATACTCTGTTTCTATTATAGCAGAAATACATGGATAGATGAATGAAATGGATTTTTGTGTTTTTCTGTAATCAGTTGTTTGGATCATGAATGCCCAATTTAAAAAAGTGTTTTGATGGTTTCCTCTCTTGGTCTTGAAATTTCAAACCTGCCTTGACTCCCTCCACACCTTTCAGAGAGACTGAAGGATCTTAAGGAGGGCCTTCTTAGGAAGGGATGTTGACTTGTCGGCCTTTCTGAGAGCAGGGATTCCTACTGTCTCATTCTCAGGTGCTGGTTGGTTCTCTCTGTGGTCTCTGTTTTCAGCGACAGCAGAGGGCAGCAGAGTCCTTTCAAGAGGGGCATTTTGAGCTAAGAAGGCTAAGACTTTGGGCTATGCACAGTTAAAGTCAAGCCCCTTTCAGAGAGAAATAGCTAATGAGATCTGTTATGTCTAGGACGGAACTTACAGCAATGGCATATTTTCTTCCATCTCTAATTATATAGATGATTCAAACTTCTGCAGAAATAGCGTTTGCATATTTGGAAGTGAGAGTATTACAGCAACCTTGTCTGAAAAAATTATAGTCTTATTGTTAATTATTTTATGTTCCCTAACATCTCTATTAAATATTTATTTTATATGAGCTTTTATTTTCTTGTTCCCATTTTATTTATAGTCAAAGGGTTGGCTCGGGGCTGTAGAACAAAAGAAAGTTGATATAGGTGGATTCACATTTATTTGGTTTACATCTCATCCTAGACTTTCAGGAATGAAAACTGGCTTCTTGTGATATATACTTTCTACATTTATCTGTAAAGATTTCTCTGAAGGACTGATGTCTAAACTCGAACTTTGTGCATGATTTAGAAATAAGCATCTCCACTATCCCATTACCACTACAGCATTGAGAGTTTTCAGTAAAAGCAGATAAACATGTCAATTGATTAATAATCTCTAAGAGTGAGGCAGATAAAACGCCTGTAGATCTTTCAGCTACATCAGTCATGCAGATATGCTTCCTAAGGACCTGAGAAAAAAGGTCTGATTTCCCAAAAAGTATTTTTAAAATCCAGTAGGTAGGCTTGTAAAGAATTACAAAGCGTTTTGGTCTATTAGTGTTTTTAGAATGAACTCTTAGCTAGAAACTTCGGAAAACCAGCAGCAAAAGTGTTTTACTTACTTTTTAAAAAACTTTCAACATATTTTACAATAAGGATCACACTTATGTCATTTCCATATTTCATGAACAATAGAATAGTTTAGGAAAAAAATAACATTTGACCTTGGCTTGTTGGTCAAATAAGTTAGCAGCTAGTTACCCAGAGTTTCCCCCATTAGCTGGATTCAATAAGATTTCACCAAGCTGCTCGTCAACTGTGTCTCAGTACCACAGTTTTGAATCAACTAAGTTTTCCCCTCAGATGTGTCCTACTGTTTTGACACCTAGCACTTACATGGATATCTGCTGTTATTCTCTGGTCGCTTTTACTGTAAGGGCTGTTACGTTCTTAAAAGTTCTGTTTAGGAAAAACAGCTCCCAAATGCTTAGAACCAGAGGAGAGAGACTTGACTTTGCTAAGCCATAATCATAGTTATTATACCAATAGCCACTGGAAGATTTCATTGCTGTTTATGGCCACACAAATCAGTCTCAGGCCAGATTGTTTGGGCTTTGTTTGAATTTGATACTTAACTTTGAACTCTAGGTTTTGAAAATTTCCACTCAGTCTCAGGCATATAACCTTAGGAAATTGGATTCTCACGAGATAGCTGAAGATAGCGTTGAGCATGCCTTTTAGATATAAAATAGGATTAAAGAGCTTCATCCCGTTGAAATTATTTACCATTGGAGCCTCTGAATATAAATGTACTCCGAAAGGCAATGAAGCTTAAGGCAGCCATATGAAGTGGAATAAGAAAAGATTTCTATTATTATACATGTGGGATGCTGAGAAAGAGATGATAAAAAAAAAAGAACTACAAAGAAAACATAAAATGGATGTAGGATAGACATTCCATTTTGAATATATGAAGATATTGTCGGGGGAAATTCTATTTTCACTTATAATAATTCTATGCAGCACACATAAACCAACAAATTATTATTCGAAAACCTAATCCAGGTTTAAGAAGGGGGAAAACGATATTTGCATTTTGAGTCTGCCCTTGTAGTGAGAAAGAACTGAATTATGAATTGAACTCTTTCTAATAGATAGGAACTCAGGAACTACAGAACATTCCAAGCATATATTTGACTAAAATTTATCGAACTCTCTTTTGTGCTAAGTGTGGTGCTAGATATAATGGATACTGAAGGATTTAAGGGCACACTATTCCAAAATACTGCATGCTGGCATTTCAGAAAACAGCGGAAGGAAGGTCTCTCTGACCTCTGCTCATGGTTCTCTCCTGAAGCGGCTCATAATAGCATTCTCTGACCTTTCTCTACAGTAGGTCATAAAGGTGGGTGGTGGCTCACGCCTATTATACCAGTACTTTGGGAAACTGTGGCGAGAGGATTGCCTGAGCCCCTGTGTTTGAGACCAACCAGCCAGGGCAACATGGCGAGACCTCATGTCTACAGCAAATCAGAAAAATTAGCCAGGCATGGTGGTGCACACCTATAATCCAGCTACTTGGAAGGTTGAAGCGGAGAGATCTCCTGAGCCCAGCAGGTCGAGGCTGTGGTGGCTGTGATTGTGCCACTGTATTCCAGCCTGGGCAACAGAGTGAGACTCCGACTCCAATAAAATAAATAAATAAATAAATAAACAAACAAATAAATAAGATAGGTCATAAAACCCTCATTCCAGAGGGGTTCTTCCTATACTGGAGGAAAAGAATGAAGACACAGAGATGCCAAGAAGAGTCTCAACAAACAAGCCTTGCTAAGTTTCCCCCAGTTTATTCCCATTGGATTATATGACTTTCCACTCTTCATCAAACCTAATCATAAAAACACATGGGCTTTCCTTTTCTTTGAGTCTTCATTTATGAACACTCCTGTGTCATATAAAGTGTATATTAAAATAATTTGTATGGTTTTCTCTTGCTAATATGTCTTTTGTGATAGGGGTCTCAGTCATGAACCTAGCCATGGAAGAGAAAAAGCTCTTACTTTTTCTCCCCTACAATACAAAGATGAGCATAGAGGAGGAGAATAGCTTCTGGCCTGAAGAAGTTCAGTGTCTGGTGCGGGAGACTGAATAAATTTTTTTTTTTTGAGTTTTGCCCAGGTTAGAGTGCAGTGACATGCATGCTCACGGTCACTGCAGCCTCGACTTGCTGGGCTCAGGTGATCCTTCTGCCTTAGACTTCCAAGTAGCTGGAACTACAGGGGTGTGCCACCACACCTGGCTAATTTTTTAAATATTATTTATTGTAGAGACCAGTTGCTCAGGCTGGTCTTGAACCCACGGGTTCAGGAAATCCTCTCATCTTAGCCTCCCAAAGCTTTGGGATTATAGGCATGAGCCACCGCACTCAGCCTGAATAAATAATTTAACAAATTTATTCAACAAATAGTCACAGTAGAAAGTAATAAGTGCAGTAGCTAAAGTATTGGGAAAGTGAGTGTTGTAGGAACAGGAGTAAAGAGGAGAAAACTTCTGAAAAAAATCTGACATACTGATCTTTTCACAAGAGATTGATCTGAAAATAAATCGGCATGACAATAAATAAATACAAGAGTTAAGCAATTTGCTTTGTAACTTCGGATTAGTTTCAAGTAAGATTATTTCCTTATAATGACAGCCCCGGTAATTTAGTTTGTATGTCTGCTTGGGAGTTTACTTTTTTGAATTACCAATATGAGTCTCTCTCCATAAATAGGGAATCACTTATTGTGAGGATTCTCATCTTGCTCAAAATGTTTGAGCTAAATTAAATTTGAATATGTTCTTATGGGGCAGATGAAGTGAAAAAAGGAAGGCTATTCATTGGCAATATTTGAAGTATAACTGGATAAAGTACTAATAAAGGCCGGGCTCGGTGGCTCAGCCTGTAATCCCAGCCCTTTGGGAGGCTGAGGCGAGTGGATTGCCTGAGTCCGTGGGTTCGAGACCCACCTGGGCAACTTGGCAAGAACTCATCTCTACAATAAATCAAAAAATTAGCCAGACGTGGTAGCGTGTGCCTGTAGTTCCAGTTACTTGGAAGACTGAGCGGAAGGATCGCGGAGCCCAGCAGGTAGAGGCTGCGGTGGTCGGGAGCGGCCACTGCACTCCAGTCTGGGCGACAGAGTGAGACTCCAACTCAAAAAAAAAAAAAAGTACTAATAAAAGGGAAAATTGTACACAATTCCTTTATATTGTCATCTGCCAACACTCTGCATCAAATATACTGTTTAGTATTGAAAAATAAACTTTACAGTTTCCATCACTTGACATGGATTTATTAGTGTTTTTGGCAAAAAGTATATATGAAGTAACTAAAAAACAGAAAATTCTGTTTGGTGAAAGAGATGTATTTGGCATTTGCTCAAGATTAAAAAAAAAAAAAAGCAGGTACTAGATTATAAAGAATGAATTTATCTAGGATGGTTCTGATCTTAGGTATGGTTGAAGTTTTCAAATCTATGAGGTATTTGGTTTTTTTAATTTTTAGTTTTAAAGATGTGGAGTACAATTCAGGGTTAGGTATACAAATGTCCATTATGCAGGTACCCTTGTTGATGAGTAGTTTCCCACTACAGCCAAGAGAGAAGAGGGATTTTTTTTTTTTTTTTTTTGAGTTGGAGTCTTACTCTGTAGTCCAGGCTGGAGTGTAGTAGCATGCTCACGGCCACCGCGGCCTCAACTTGCTGGGTTCAGGAGATTCTTCCGCTTCAGTCTTCCAAGCAGCTGGAACTACAGCATGCACCACCATGCCCGGCAAATTTTTTGGTTTTTTTTTTTTTTTTTTTTTTTTGATTTATTGTAGAGATGAGGTCTTGCCAAGTTGCCCAGGCTGGTCTCGAACCCCTGGTCTCAGGCAATCCTCTCACCTCAGCCTCTCAAAGTGCTAGGATTACAGACTTGAGCCACCACACCCAGCCTGAGATATTTGAAGAACAAATTATTTTTCCTTTTGGAATAAATGTGTTACTTTTCATGGGGTTAATTACACTTATAAGCTTTGTGTTTTTTTGTTTTTTGTTTTTTGAGTTGGAGTCTCACTCTGTCACCCAGACTGGAGTGCAGTGGCCGCTCCCTGCCACCGCAGCCTCGACCTGCTGGGCTCCGGCGATCCTTCCGCCTCAGTCTTCCGAGTAGCTGGAACTACAGGCGCGCCTATCACGCCCTCCTAATTTTTGATTTATTGTAGAGACGAGGTCTCGCCAAGTTGCCCGGGTGGGTCTCGAACCCATAGGCTCAGGCAATCCACTCGCCTCAGCCTCCCAAAGTGCTGGAATTACAGGCTGAGCCACCGAGCACGGCCAAGCTTTGTTTGTTTTTTATTATTTTATTATTTTATTTTATTTTATTTTTTGAGTTGAAGTCTCACTCTGTCACCCAGACTGGAGTGCAGTAGCATGCTCCCAGCCACCGCAGCCTCGACCTGCTGGGCTCCGGTAATCTTTCCGCTCAGCCTTCCAAGTAGCTGGAACTACAGGTGCGCGCTACCACGCCCAGCTAATTTTTTTTATTTATTTATTGTAGAGATGAGGTCTCGCCAAGTTGCCCAGGTAGGTCTCGAACCCGCGGGCTCAGGCAATCCACTCACCTCGGCCTCCCGAAGCGCAGGATTACAGCCTGGCTTTATTTAATTAGGGTAAAATGTCCTATCGAAATTATCAGCATGCAGATGGGGAATGTATTTTGGGCAGTAGTGGTAGCCCCTCTTGGAGTCTTTTTCCCAAATGACATCTCATAGATAGCTGCCAATTAGGTCAAATTGAGATTTGAGCTTTCCAAATAGTTCTCTATTTTTCTGAAACAACACCTCTTAGACCAAGAGTTCTCCTTGCAAAAGCTTCCTGAACTACCATGTAACCACTGGCTTTGCTCTACTCAAAGTCATGTGCCCATGATAATCATAGAATCTTGTATTTCTTTTAAGTACTTCTGGGTGTTATCTCACATGACATGAATAGCTTTACAGTCAAGTTGTTAAATATCCACTTTTCAGATACAGAACTAGCTTATAACTCCTATTTAACATAGTACTGGAAGACCTAGCCAGAGCAATAAGGCAAAAGAA
Organism: Tarsius wallacei; assembly: GCA_963574415.1. Classification (NCBI taxonomy): domain Eukaryota; kingdom Metazoa; phylum Chordata; class Mammalia; order Primates; family Tarsiidae; genus Tarsius; species Tarsius wallacei. Next base: position 4,989 of record CAUYQG010134134.1, on the reverse strand, counting down.
AGAAATAAAAGGCATCCAAATTAGAAGGGAAGAAATTAAATTGTCCCTGTTTGTAGACAACATGATTTTATAGATTAAAAATTCTGAAAATTCCATTAAAAAACTGTTAAAACTAATACATGAACTCAGTAAATTTGCTGGATGCAAAATCAACATACAAATATCAGTAATGTTTCTATACACTAATAACAACTACCAGAAAAAGAAATCAAGAAAACAATATCTTTTTGAATAATAACTACAAAAAAACCAACACTTGGGCTGGTCTTGGTGGCTTAGCCTGTAATCCCAGCACTTTGGGAGGCCGAGACGAGTGGATTGCCTGAGCCCAGGGGTTCGAGACCCACTCAGGCAACTTGGTGAGACCTCGTCTCTACAATAAATCAAAAATTAGCCGGGCGTGGTAGTGCGTGCCTGTGGTTCCGGCTACTTGGAAGGCTGAGGTGGAAGGATCGCCAGAGCCCAGCAGATTGAGGCTATGGTGGCTAGGGGTGTGCCATTGCACTCCAGTCTGGGTGACAGGGTAAGACTCCAACTCAAAAAAAGCAAAAACAAAAACAAAAACAAAAAACACCAACACTTAGTAATAAAGTTGACCCAGGAGGTGAAAGACTTGTATAATGAAAATCATAAAATATTCATGAAAGAAATTGAAAAGACAAAAAAGGAAAGATATCCTGTGTTCATGGGTTGGAAGAATTAATGTTTTAAAAATTTCCATACTACCCAAAGTGATCTATTATTTAATTCAACGTTCCAATGGCTTTTTTTGCAGAAATAGAAAAAATACTCTAAAATTTGTATGGAACCACACAAGACCCCAAATAGCAGAAGCAATATTGAGCAAAATCAACAAAGCTGAGACATCACACTACCTGACTTCAAAATATACTACAAAGTTATAATAATCAAAATGTCATGGTACTGTTATAATAACAGATACATAGAGCAATAGAACATAGTAGAGAGCCCAGAATTAAATCCATACATTTAAAGTCAACTGATTATTGACAAAGATGCCAAGAACACACAATAAAAAAAGGAAAATTTCTTCCATAAATGGTGCTGCATGAATATCCACATGCAGAAGAATGAAATTGGATCCTTATCTTACCCTCTATATAAAATATTACCTCAACATGGATTTAAGAGTTAAATGTAAGAACTGAGACTGTAAAATCACCAAAAGAAAACTTAGGGGAAAGGCTTTTTGACGTTGACTTGGCAATGATTTTTTTTTGGATATGACCACAAAAGCACAGGCAACAAAAGCAAAAATACACAAATGGGATTTCATCAAACTAAAAAGCTTCTGCTTTTAGTCAAAGAACAATCAACCAAGTGAAGAGACACCATATAGAATGGGAGAAAATATTTAGAAATCATAATCTGATAAGGGATTAATATCCAAAATATATAAGCACTCATGTGACTCAATTGTAAGAAAACAACCCAATTAAAAACGGAGAAAAGGATTTGAATGGACATTTCTCAAAAGACGTACAAATGCCCAACGAGCATATGAAAAAATTATCAACATCACCAATCATTGTCACAGCTGTATCTTCATCTCCTAAACAGTGGTAGGTATATATTTTGTGTTCAATAATTTTTTTTTTAATGAATGAATAGCACATGCCTTATGTATGATGGGATTCAGAGGGAGAGACCTGTATGGATGGAGCAGTCCTCAAAGGTACCACTGAGGAGGTGAGATGGGAGCTGAGCCCTGAAGTAAGTAGAGTTTTGGTAGACTTACTAAACTGAGTGTCTTATTAATTCATTGTCTGCTACAGGCAGGTACTGGGAGAAGGGAAGTGCAAGAAGCTCAATTGCTGATCTAAGATGATCCCGTGAATTTAACACACGGTCTAAAAGCCAGCCCTGTCTGCCCAGTCTTTCCTAGAATCCAAACATGTATGGAAAAGCGCAACTAGAGTGAAGTAATTAAGAAAGAGTCGCTAGTCTGAAAACAGATGGTAGAGTGGCAAGAAAGAAGAGCATACAATATCCCTTTTCTTGCCTGCCATTTCCTTTCATTTCTTTCTAAACACAGTTCAAAAGTCCTGGGAAGGAGTGCACATTCGGAGGGTCAGAAATGCTGCCCCTTTGTCACCAGTCTGTGGAAGGGCTCCCTTCCTTTTGTTTTCCAGCTTGGAGGCTGATGGCACATTAGGCACGGTAGTCTGTCCCATGCAGAGTCTTGCTGCTCCCCTCTCCTCCAAACCTATTCCCAGCCCCACCCCAAAGTCAACGAACAACAACACAGGCAGGCACACACAGGCTGTGTATCTTATTTTCTAGAAAGCCAGCTTCAGCTTATTCTTAATCATTTCTCCTGCAACTCTAAACACAACCCAAGTTTTTATGGGTTCTGGTGAGTTAGGAGGTAACTGGAGCTGAGGAAAATGCAGACACTGAAAGGAGGTCTGAAATCCCTCTACCACCGGTTCCCCAGCTAGAAAAACCAGATACAAGATGCCACATCTTGGGTGGTAGGAATTTCTCATCATTTTTACCGTTTTAAACAGTTCACAGTGTTATCTGACTGCCTGTTTGCAGCAATTCAGTGCTGATTATTGTTTCATGCTGCTGGACTCATGTTTGGGAAAAAAATTAAAAGTAAAAAAATATAAATATATGTGTGTATATTTGTATAGACAAGAGTGAATACAATATATAAAGTGATATACATAACCTTTGGCCTGTATGGCACATTTAATGGTCCCTGAGCTTCAGAGTCCTACAGATGTTGGTTTAATCCAAGTTCCTCTGTGTGCTACAAGTGATTAAAACAATCTGTTCCCACCTATATGTATATCAGCATGCTGTAACATCCCACGTGGCACTGTTACAATTGGATAAGATTGTCCAATGTGCTGAGCACAGTCCCTGAGGAAGTGTGAATATTAATAAAAGTTAGTTGTTATTATCATTCTCCTTCATTTCTCTGTCTTTAGCCTGATGTCAAATTAATCACCTTAGTCTGGCTTTCTCTGTTGTTTATTCTTCTAATTATTTAGGCCAAACACCTTGGTGCAGGCTTTTTCAACTCAGTAGTATTGACATTTTGGGTGGGATGGTTCTCTGTTGTGGAGGTGTCCTGCACCTTGTAACATCTTTAGTAGCATCCCTGGCATCTACCCACTAGATGCCAATAGCAAACCAACACCCTTCCCAACTGTGGCAACCAAAACTTTTTCCAGAAGTATGTCCCCTGCCTCGGAATCTTTCTTGACTCCTCTCGTTTTTGCACACTCTTCAATCTGATCCATCAACACATTTTGTTAACTTACTTTGAGGATGACTCTTTCTTGCTTTCTCTGCTGTTGCCATCAAAACCTTTCCTCAGCATTACTGCATCTATCTCCTTGCTGGTATTCTAATCCCCTAGCTCTCACCTCCACCTCCCCTCAGTTCCAGTCATGTTGGTTGCCTTGCAGCTCCTGATTCCCAGCAGAAGGCTCTGCCCCTTGCACCCGCTGTTCCTCCTGTGTGAACCACTCTCCCCCCTGTCTCCATACCTCCCTGGCTTTTAGGTCTCTGCTCGTATGTCACCTTTGAGATGGGGCCTTCCTGGACCACCCCCCATTCTGGCAACTCCATATACTTCCTATCCTCCCACTTTCTGCCTTATTTTTCTCCATAGCACTTTCCTTCAACTAATAGAGTATATTTTACTCATTTTGTTTGTCGTCTTCCACTAGAATGTCAACTTCCTGAGGTTAAGGATTTTTGTGTGTTGAGTTTTGGCTTGTGTTCCCCAGCATCAGAACAATGCCTGGCCCTTAGTAGGTATTAAAATATTTGTCAAATGAGGTTGTTTATTTTTTTCCTTTTACTTTATTTGAGTTCCTTGTAGATCCTGGATATTAGGTCTTTGTCAGATGTATAATTTGTGAATATTTTTTCCCATTCTGTGGGTTGTCTCTTTACTCTCTTGATGGTTTCTTTTGCTGTGCAAAAGCTTTTCAGTTTGATGAGGTTCTGCTTGTCTATCTTAGCTTTTATGGCATTTGCTCTTGGGGACTTGGTCAAGAATTAGTTGCCTATTCCAATGTGCTTAATGTTTTCTTGTAGGATTCTTATGGTTTGAGGTTTTACATTTAGGTCTTTGATTCATTTTGAGTTGATTTTTGTATATGGAGATAGGTAGTAATCCAGCATGTGATTAGCTAGTTTTCCCAGCACCATTTGCTAAATATGGTCTTTTTTCCATTGTGCTGGTTATTGGTAGCTTTGTTGAAGATGAGTTGGTTGAGAGTCCATGTTTTTGTTTCCAGAATCTATCCTGTTCCATTGGTTTATGTGCCTATTCCTGTAGCAATAACATGCTGTTTGGTTACTGTAGCCTTATCAAAAATTTTGAAGTCTGGAAATGTGATACCTCTCAATTTATCTTTTTGGCTGAGGATTGTTTTAGCTATTTGTGCCTTTTAAAATTTTGTTTCCATATGAATTTCTGTATTGTCGCTTCCAGGTCTGAGAAAATTGTTGGTAATCTGATGGGTTTTGCATTGATCTGTAGATTGCCTTGGGTAGGATGGACATCTTGACAATATTGATTCCTCTAATCCATAAGCATGGAATGTTTTTCCATTTGTTTGTGTCATCCTTGCTTTCTTTGAGCAGCATTTTATAGTTCTCATTATAAAGGTCTTTCACTTCTCTGGTTAGGTGGATGTCAAAGTATTTTATTGTTTTGTGGCTATTGTGAATGGGATTGTGCTTTTTATTTGGTTCTCCACCTGCTTATTACAGGTGTATAGAGATACAACTGTCTTTCCCATGTTAATTTTGTAACCCAAGACTTACCAAATTCTTATCAGTGGGAGGAAGCTTTGGATAGACTCCCTAGGGTTTTCAAGGTATAGAGTCATTTCGTCTGCAAAGAGGGATAACTTAACTTTCTCTTTACCTATTTAGAAACTCCTTATTTTTTCTCTTACCTGATTGCTTTGGCTAGGAATTCCAGCACTGTGTTGAACA